>BQNB010020421.1:0-43734 GCA_026074375.1 Tanacetum coccineum | reverse complement strand
ATCACGCGAAACCCTGATTTTCCCCTTAACATAAGAAAAACAATATAACTTTGCACATCGATTTGGAAAGTACATAATATCTAAGACGACGTCTAACGAGAAATGACAACTTATACAAAATCGTTCATGTTGCCAGTCTGAATCAATCGATTATATGAATACACAAGCGTTTATGCCTTGACGTATTATGTATTTATATTGTGTTGCTTTTGTGAAACTTTTATCGAAGTTTAGCAAAACATATAAAGTGTAACACGAGACTGAGTCGAACCTATCTCATACAAAAGCTAGGTCGAAACCGAGATGCCACATGCCACATGCAAAGCTCTCTAAAAGTGTTTGTAAGCTGTTATACGTACAAACTTTACCAAATACATGTTACCTGTTGAAAATATAAGAAAGTTGGCTACCTACCAGCTATCTATAAAATGTCTTCTAAGCCAAGACCTTATAAAAGTAGTGGGTCTTTTTTGGATCAAGATCCTCTCAAGTTATGGTCAAACATGATTCATCATGTTAGTCTTATTGTGAGAGTTAATGAATAAGTGGGCCCATGCTTTTTACTAAAAGAAAATGTTTTATGTACTTATCTTATTTGTGATTGGTGAACATGATCTATCATGTTTGACTATAACTTGAGAGGATCTTGATCCGTCTTTTTTTCACAAGTGTGTAGTTCGAAACTTTGCAAATTTTACAACACACATCAAATATCTTACAAATAATATCTCATGTATATCTATCTCTACGGAGACTTGAACGAGCAAACTCTTTATTGATGGAAAAAAGTCAAAAACTATATAGAAAGTGACATCATGTCAACAAACAACATTAATTACCATGTCGATATAAAGAATAAGGTGAAAACAATGTGACGCTAAGTACGGACACTCTTACTAGTTGTATAATGTGACACCCCAATATCCTTTTAAAAATGTACTAGAAAACAAAAACAACATTATTCAAGCCAAAAGTAAGAAGTAAACACACTGTAAACGAACTGAACGTTCAGTGAACATTTCATGAACCGTCCGGTAAAAAGTTCGTTTATGTTCGTTTATTTATTAAATGAACGAACATGAATATTATTTTACGTTCGTTTAGTTAAATGAACGAACATAAACAAAAGTTTCGCCCGTTCATGTATATTCGTGAACGTTTGATTATGCGTTCATTAATGTTCGTTCATTTATTTGTTTATGTTCGTATATGATATCTTATAATTGTATACTTTTAATACTGGTATGTTAAAAAAATAACACTTATAAAACAAAATATTATGCATAATTTGATAAATTTAATGTTTTTTTCTACGTTTATTTATGTTCGATCGTTTATGTTCGTTTAAGGTTCGTTTAGTTTCTTAATGAACGAACATAAACGAACACGAACAACTCATTTTCTTAATAAACGATCATGAATAAGAAAATTCGTCCGTTTAAGCGTTCGTGTTCGTTTATTTGTCCGGTTAATATTAAATGAACGAGCATAAACAAGGCTCCGTTCGTGTTCGTCCGGTTCGTTTACAGCACTACACACGATGAGTAGAGACGTTGTATTGTCACATGAGTTAAGGTCTTTTATTCATGATTATTTACCTAAAAAACATCTTACATGTGTGATTTCTGACATCATAAGTATTTAACGTATTTTAGCTCTAGATGTGGCCAAATTTTATCGGCGTTAAAAGTGAGTAATGCCAACGTAACTATAATGTTATTATCAAGGTTATAAATAGGGTGAAGCGTGACGTAGCGGCATAGCCAAGCCTCAAGCTTTAGCGTGAGGCGTTGCGTCATAGCGTTTTTAAGGCGTGACTCAAAGCGGCAAAAAATATTTATTGAGTGGTTAATAATAGTTAGCTACTAGGCTTAAAATTGAGTTATAGAGTTACTAAGCCCGAATCTCATGCAACCCAAATTATATATACTTGTAAATAAGCTCAAGTCTAATAAATATCTTAAAAAAATTCAAAAAATAAATAAATATCTTAAAAGCTTCAAAAAAACGCGTCACGCCTTGCGCTATAGCACGCTATATCACGCCTTATCACGCTTTATTACACGCCACGCCTAAAGACGACGCCTTGGCCTGTTTCGTAACGTGAAGGCTACGCCTCGCGCTATGGCGCCGCTATAGTGCGTTATAGCGGCGCTATTTAGAACCCTGGTTATTATGTTTAGGGTTTGGGGTTTATTGATACGATGTTTTTTTCTTTCTCAACTGCATGCAATAGAAGTGTCTGTGTTTCAATTGTTGAACATTGAAAACTCGCAGGTGATACGGTAATTTTATTTTTATTTTTTTTAACGGCAAATTTTATAAACTAGCAAGGAGCTAGAAAGGACATTACAAGGAAATTAAATGAGGGTTTTTCAACCAATGATCCCAAGTAAAAACCTTATTATATCTACTAGAACACTAATTGAAAGACCACGAAACAATATCATCAAAAACCACCGAGCGTCTAGGCGGAGAGGCATCAAAAATTAACTAATTTCGAAACATCCAAATCCTCCACCGCGCAACACAAAAAACACCTTCCAAGATAGACTTGATAAACGAAGGAAGCCGAATAGAAAGAAACCACCCATTCCAATCCGAAAAAGAACTTAAGACTTGCCAATCCAACTCCCACCACCAACAAATCTTGCGAGGCACAGACAAAGCCATATCACAGCGGAACATTACATGATGAACGTCCTCCACATCTGCGTCACAAAGAGGACAAAGGATGGAATCCAACACGACACCTCTACGACTTAAGTTAAGTCTCGTCGGCAACCGATCACGATGAGCACGCCAAGCAAAAACATTAACCTTTATCTGGATAAATTTGACCCATCGCGTAGCAACGGCCTAAGAAGGAAGAAACAGATCATCAAGAGAGTTGCGAAATGCTTTAACCTTAAACTCGCCATCCCCCGTCAAGTCACAAATCCACCTATCCTTAGAAGACGAAAGAGAAACCGAAGCAACAAGAGAAGACAGATCAGACCACTGTTGTCTCTTAGTTTCGTCATGCACACCCCGACGAAAAGAATCAGCAACCGAGGAAGCTCCTAACTTAACAGCGACCAGAACCTCCTTATCCATCTCAAGAGCGAACAGGCGAGGGAATCTATCATGAAGGAGACCATCAGAAATCCATAGGTCGTTCCAAAACCGCGTACGAAGCCCATCTCCAACTCGCCTCTTACAGTGCGAAATAAAGTAAAAACCTTTATCTTTCAATACTCGAACTTCACGTAGAATAGAGCACCAGATTGAAGTATGGTTCGATGCATGAAGATCGAAGCTCGGACCATACAATGCTTGAATAACCTTAAACCAAAGAGACTCATTACGGGAGATAAACCGCCAAACCCATTTGAGAAGAAGAGCACGGTTCAGCGCATGAAAGCTCGAAACACCTAAGCCTCCATTTTTTTTAGACGCTAGAACATTATCCCAAGCCACCCACGTGATCTTTCTATCTTAAGAGTCAGCTCCATTAAAGAAATAACTTCGAATAGACTCCATGTCCTTCAAAACGCCTTTAGGGACCTTAAAGATAGACAAATTATAAAGTGGAGAAGCTCCAAGAACAGATTTGAGAAGAGTCAAACGACCACCAATAGAAAGGGTTTTAACCTTCCATTTAGACAACCGCAACTGAAGCTTATGGACCGTGCTAGCCCAAGCCGACCTTCGAGACATACATTCGCCAACCATAACTCCAAGGTAGCGAAATGGACTGCGCATAACAGTACACCCGATCAAATCTGCAGCCTGCACAACAATATTATGGGGAACCCCAACACCCATAACCTGGCTCTTAAGAATATTAATCTTCAATCCCGACGCAAGGAAAAAACAGTTAAGAATATTAACAATGCTTTGCAAGTTAGAGTCAGACCATTCTCCTATGAACATGGCATCATCGGCATAGAAGAGATGTGAAATATTAACCGTCCCATGAAGATGAACTCCTTTAAAAATACCATCGTTAACAGCTCGAGAGAATGAGATATGCAAAGTCTCCATGATAAGGATGAAAAGATAGGGGGCCAAAGGATCTCCTTGTTTTAACCCACAAAAAAATGGAAATTCGGACGTAGGGCTCCCGTTAACCAAAATAGAGGCCATAGCAGAACTAAAAGTGTCGCGGATCCATCTACACCAATTCGGACCGAAACCAAAAGCGTGAAGAACATCTAAAAGATAATCCCACCGAACCGAGTCATAGGCCTTAGCAAAATCAACTTTAAAGAACATAGCTTGCCTCCTATTACGTTTGCACCAGTTTAAGACCTCATTTAAAATAAAAGGACCGTCCAAAATTTGTCTATTAGCTACAAAAGCCGATTGGGTTTCGGAAACAAGATCGGAAATAACCGAAGCCAAACGATTGGCAAGGACCTTCGTAATAACCTTATAAACGCACCCAATCAAACTTATAGGTCTGAAATCAGTCACGAACTTAGCATCCGCAACTTTAGGGATCAAGGCAATAAAGGACGAGTTGCAACCCTTCGGAAAAAGACCAGTAGCAAAGAAGTGTTCAACCGCAACACAAAAATCGGGCCCAACAAAACTCCAATATTTTCTAAAGAACTCGAATGTATAACCATCAGGACCCGGTGACTTATTCTCCCCGCAGTTCCAAACAGCCCTACGAATTTCATCCCTCGAAACATCACGATCCATGTCCTCCATTTGATCAGAGGACAACCGCTTATCGAAAGGGGCATTAAGTTTGAACCGAGTATTACTCGGCTGTTTGAACCGAGCCTCAAAATGATTTTTGAAAGAATCCTTAACCATATTCGGATCAATACACCAATTACCATCAACAAAAACTCCACGGATCGACAATTGGGATCTCTTCTTATTAATAATACCGTGAAAGAATTTCGTATTTTCATCTCCTTCTATAGCCCATTTTATTTTAGATTTTTGAAACGACTCCTTAGCCTCCATCAGATTAATATCTTGGATTTGACGCAACAGCACCATGCGTTTGAGGAGGATTATGTCGGAAACATTCCCACGATCCAAATCTTTATCAATATCTCGCAGTTCAGAAGTTAAGGAGTTCCGAACATTGTTCTGGTGCAATTTTTTCTCCTTAACCCATTGACGAATAATTAACTTAAGAGCTTGCAATTTCTTTTTGAACCTAATCATCCCATTAGAATCAGAATATGAAAATGATAACCAAGCGTGCTCCACCATTTCATCGAACCCTTCCAAGCGAAACCAAGAGTGATAAAACCGAAAGGGTATCGGACCATAATCCGTAGAAACCTCACGAAGGAGGATAGGACGATGATCAGACAGGTGACGATCAAGACACAAGGCCGAAATGGATGGATAGAGAAGGAGGATACCTTCGGTGACAAGAAATCGATCCAGTTTGCTCATTTTAGAAGCAGAAGGATGTGACCACGTGAACGAATACCCTTCCATGTTGACATCAACAAGCCCCGAAGACGAGATAAATTGATCAAATAATCTCGCACTAGACTTGTTAAACACCGAACCTAGCCTTTCATTCATAGAACGAACTTCATTAAAATCCCCCATAACAATCGCCTCACCATTCCAGCGCCCTAACAGACTCGAAGTATATTCCCATAAAACCCGCTTATATGAATGCTGCTGAGGAGCATATATAACAACTATAAGGATCTTGGCATTACAAGGAAGCCAAGTCCCATAAATCGCGATAAAGTTGTCAGAAATAGTAGCATAATCCTTCTTAAAAATGGACGCCTCCCAAATACACAAAATACCTCCCGAACTCCCAACCGATTCACTAGAAACAAAGTCGTAGTTAGAGTTACCCCACATGAATTTAACATCCATATGAGAAACTCGTTCCAACTTCGTCTCTTGTAACGCTAAAAAATTAATCCTATGTTTAAGATTAAGCTCCTTAACCCACTCCTTTTTCGTCTTGTGCCCAAGACCTTGAATATTTAGAGAAAGGATATTCATTTAAGAACATCGTCGACTCCTTGTGACCCAATAATACGTTCAATATCTTTCATACACCCTTCCAACTTATAACCCATAGAGTGACCTACCCGAACCATGTCCTCCAAAACATCAAGAATAGACCCTCCATTACGGACAGGACCTGTATTAAGGGATGCCGATTCATCCTTAGACGAATCTGGAACCTCCTGAGAGTTATGCATAACCTTTGCGTTCACCAAAGGCGAATACTCCTTATCAACTCCATTGGCGGTAACATCTTCAACACAGATATCATCTTTACGAACCTGAGATACAACAGGAGTAAAACCAGGAGGATGCGACAAGGAAGGGCTCGCGTCACGATTACCACCAACAGGCTGTTTTTTCAAGTGATCATAAATGCAAAACGGATCGTCGGATTGTTGCTTGCCCGTCTCACTACAAGGAGCATGCTGAGAAGAGGAGTTTTCGCCAAAAACAGTATCAGGAACACCATCAACGTCACTGTCATCATCTGATATCTCATCACTATGTTGTAACCCAACCGATTGATTTTTAGCGCCTTGAACAGATTCGTCATCCGATGTGTACACCAGCTCCTTTGGTTCCAAAAAAATTGGATTCCAAGTAAAAAGTTCTTTCGCCCGAACCATAAACACCTTACCTTTAAAAGTCACCTTAAATTTCTCCAAGATAGTATCCGGTTGTTTAGTTAAAACACACAAGCGCTTACGGGCAAACGAAGAACCAGAATTATCTTCGATATCCAAAGCCTCACCCCATTTGTTACCGATCTTCATAAACGTTTCACGAGACCACACGTTAAGAGGAACACCTTCTATATCCACCCAAACAACACGCTCTTCACTTACAAAATCATGAGGGACATCCTGAAGAGTATGAAACCAGGAATTGACTCCAACATGATCCAACAAACTGATTTTAGTAGCCTCGTTTTCCGATCCTAACATTACCCATAACCCGCCAAGAAAAGACAATTTAACCTTTGGAAATCCTTCCTTAGATAAGAGAGTCCGTAAATTAGGAATGGAATTGATATCTTTCACCTTCCCTATAACATGACGAGAAAAATCACGTATGATAGCACAAGCATCGTCTAAAACCAGAGCCGGTGTAGAGGATGCGAGAGTAGCAGGAACATTCAAAGGAAAATTACCTCTAACAGCCTTGGAGTAAGAGCCCGATTTACCATGCACATTGGAAGGAGTATACCCCGATGGTTTGACATATTTACTTGCTCGTTCAAACCAAGCCACATTAGCATGAAGATGGAAACGACATCCATAATGTGCAAATGGTTCCCGATCAGACCGATCAAATCCTCAACCCGAAAAAAACCTAACTAAATGCCAATCAGTTTACCAGCTTTAGACATGCGATTAGGGATATAAACATCAACCACCTTCCCATATCCCTCGCATACCTTCCACAAATCACTAGATCCGAAATTGTCTGGAAAATTGGTAACGAAAATCGATTTGGAGATGTGAACTACATGATCCTCCTTCGATCGCTGAAAAGACATGATGAAAGAAACACACCGAGAAGATAAAAAACAAATAGCAAAACCCTAAGAATTAGGGATAAGGACAAAGAGATCGATTGATTTAAATTAGGGAGAAGGATTGAAAACTGGTGATTTAAATTATGGTGATGCAATTGGATTGAAGGGAGATCAATTGATATGGATTAAAAATAAGATGATGGAATCAGGAAGATGATCATTTATACCCATTATCACTCACTCATATATCGGCGCACATATCAAAATTTACTCACAAATCAAACAAATATAATACCAACATTGTTTATAATTTTACTTTGTTTCACCAAAACGTAATCACATTAGTCATCATCACTACAACACATAAGTAAGCTTTAAACTTTTCAAATCATAATATCTTTGTACATAAGTACAGAACTTAACCCAACACATTTTTTATGAGTGGTGACTGAAAAATGAAATTAAAAGACAAGTGGATTTTGTTAGTTTTAAGAGGAATAAAAGGGTTTTGTTGTTTAAAATGATGGGGAAAAATAAACTAATGATCAATAACCTGTTGGGTTTATCAAACCAGATCCACATGAGTTAAAAAGACAACAAGTTTAATCCGGTTCTCAAACAAACATTGCTTAATCATAACTAGCCTCGTATCCAAACTGTTTCCAGTTGAACCATCAGATGGGTCCGGGTTTTAAAACATCCAAAATAAGTAATTTGGAAACACTGTGACCAGAGGAGCAATCTGAGTTGAGTCTAGCCGAAGTTTGATATAGTTCGATTCAACAATATTATGTTCTCGGTCTAAATGTGACATACCAATTTTTTTTTGAAGTGTTTAACAGATATTATGTTTAATCGATGGAGCATTCTTGAAAATCAGAAAATGTGATAACCCGTGACTGAGAAAAGTTGGCCAATGCCGTTTGGAAACTGGACCTTTTCTCCATTTCTCGTGTAGTTCACGTTACACAAGTTATCGTACTTTTGTTTATTAACATGTTTTTATATTGGTTTGTTCTAATGCGCTTGTGGACCTGATTTCTTTTTCTATATTTATATCCCTATTATATCTATATCTATAAAAAGCAAAATTTGGTCACGTACCCTACCAAGTACCTACCAACTCTTAATGATTTCCTTTCGTATCATGATGCTACATTGCTACCCGATGTGTAAAATATAAGAGTGCTCGGTACACTTGCGTCATGGTGCCAATTTTGAAAATCCTCACGCCAACGACACCGGGTTTGGCGCTGTTGGACCTCGCGTCGACCGGATCAGTTGACACCAATGCCTATTCTTTATTTTTATTTTTATTTTTAAATTGAACTTTTTATAACGGCTCCTAACCGTTTGTTGAATTTTTCCCTAGTTTATCCGTTAAAAATCCTATAAATACTTCCTTATTCTAACATATTTACACACTCCTCCACTATATTAAATAACACATTATTTTCTATTTCGCTTTTTTCTCACCAAAATAAATCTCAACCAACACAACCAACAATGGATAACCGGTATGCTCAACGACCCCCAAAAGCAAATTCCGGAATCGTCTAATCCCAACCCGCAACTTCTGGGCTCGTCTAATCCCAACCCGCAAATGTCTTACTATCCCAACACGACCTCGACGTCGACCAAAACAAAGGGAAAATATGTCAAGTCAATGTCTAGGGTAGCCTGTGAAACACGAGCCGAAAGAGCCGAGACTCGCAACTTATGGACCCAAGATGAGGAGTTACTTTTGACGGAATGTTACATACAAGTATCCGAGGATTCAAACATCGGATCGGAACAAAAAAATGACACGTTTTGTTACAAAGTTCTCGTTCAATACAATGAACAAGCAAAGATTAGCAAATTCCCGAGTCGTAACAAGAACATGTCGATGGAAAAGTGGAATCCGATGAATCGAGAGGTCGGAAGGTTTAATTCGTTGGTGAACGAAACGAAGACACTAAACGGGGAGAACAATGAAGATTTGATGACAAGGATTGAAATTTTGTATAAGAGTGTCACGGGTATTGATTTTAAGCACAAGAGAGCTTGGGCATTTTTGAAAGTTAAGCACAAGTGGAAAAATCCCGATTCGACAAACGCAAGACGAAACCGAGGATGCGTTACCGACTCGAAACCCGAACTCTTTGGAGACGACGAATTGCCGCTTCCACCCAACAAACAAAGAATTGCTAAAAGTCAACGATCTTCAAACTCGACCGCCTCTTCCGGTTCAAACCCGACAATGTTTCAAGAAATACTCCAACAACAATACGAGTTAGACCGGAAGAAAAAAATTGAGCGTTTGAACCGCGAGACGACGTCGAGAGTTGAGTTATTCAATTATAAAAAGGTAGCCGAGGACTTGAAAGTCCTACAAATGGACACACGCGGGATGGTTCCGTTTGACGCGGCTATCATTAACACTCAAAAAGCTCAAATCCGGGCTTTATATCAACCCAAAAACTAGTTTAATTTATGTGTTTTTATGTTTACGTTTTATTTTTAGTTTACGTGTATTTTTAATTTTATGTAATGCTTTTTTTTAATGTAATGTCTTTTAATTTTAATGAAATATATTTTAGCTAAATTATATTTTTTTTAACGGCTGATAATATATTAAAAAAAAAAGAGTCTAGCAAGGAGCTAGAAACTTAAAAGTACATATGAATTACAAAAAATAAAAGCATAAAGATGCAACCCGGGACTTTAACTGCGAGAGAAACTAAAAGGATGAAAAAACTTTTGAAACGGAGGCCGAACATTCGGTTTTCACTCTGCCAAAAGAAAACCCCCCACCATGGAGGCCGAGCCATCGGTTTTCACTCCGAGGTGGTTTTTGAAGAAACCCCAAACAAGCCCCGAGGAAGAAGGCGAGACAAGAAAGCAGCCTTCTGAAACAAAGCATTCAACCATCGTCCAAACATGCGGTCATTAGAGGGGACTTCAGCCAATCCGTCCAGGATAAAATCAAATTGCCTCTGTTATGGAGCCAAGAAAATGAAGTAGAACGAACATAATCAAAAATGTCACTTTTCCTCAACGGTTGAGAGTTAAAAATAACACTATTTCGGAATCTCCAAAGCCACCAAAGAACCGAGGTAGAATGAGGAAAAGCCTGTGTTTCTTTTCTTTAGGAGCATGCCAAGAGGATAACTAATCTTTAAACGCCTCAAAAGATAAATCTTGGACAAAGGGGATTTCGCACCATCTATACACGAGCTTCCATAAATCAGAAGCAATAATGCATTCAAAGAAAATATGATTGGCAGATTCAATGTTAGCATTGCAAGAGGAACAAGAAATAGCCAGAATATACATTCCACTCAAAGAGAGATTCAACCTGTAAGGAAGCCGATCCAATGACAATCTTCACATAAAAATATTAACCTTGCGGGGAATGATTTTGTCCCAAAAAGTAGAAGGAAGAGTCTTTTGGTCAATAATATTACGAGCATCCTTTACCGTGAAAGTACCATTTGGGCAAAGATTCTAAACACATGTGTCTTCGCTAGCTACAATATTGAGTTGGCCAATCTCATTCAGCATGTCACAAAAAAAAGCAAGATTTCGAACACCAATATTGGTCCTGGACCAATTCCAATGCCATTGACCATTGATGATACGGTCGATGATGAGACAATCTTTGTCTAGATCAAGGCGGTAAAGACGATTGTACCTGATAGAGAGAGGGGCCTTGCCAACACATATATCTTTCCAAAAACGAATACGAGTTCCACAACCAGCATTAAAACGAAAAGAATTATTCAAAATGATACCTTTCGAGTGAAGGAAGTTTGAGGATCCAACAATGTTAGCCCATGTACCCTTGAAACTACAACCATTATTATCAAAACCACCTTCATGACCATGAAAAGCTTTAACGAATTTAACCCATAGATCATTTGGAGAAGTGAACAACCTCCAACGCCATTTTTGAAGAAGAGCAAGGTTAAAAGCTTTAAGACTATCAATGTTTAAACCTCCATTATCATAAGAATTTAAGATAATAGGCCACTTGAACCATGCCATTTTCTTGCCATCTTAATTACCTCCCCAAGAGAAGTTAGACCGAATTCTTTCTAAATCATTGAGGACCGATTCAGGGGGTCTAAAAATTGAGAGATAATAGATGCCAAGACTTCCTAATTCAGACTTGATAAGGGTCAGAAGACCCCCTATATAAAGGAGACTGGCTTTCTAAGTTGAGAGTCTCGAGCGGAAACAATCAATTAACATCTTCCAGCTGGCAATGGATTTCATGTTGGAGCCAATAGGAAGACCAAGATAATTAAAAGGGATATTACCTGCAATATATCCCGCGTTACTAGCCATATTATAAACCTCATCCTCGTTAACCCTAATACCGTAGATATTAGATTTATGGATGTTAATCTTGAGCCCCGAAGCAAGACAGAAAACATGTAGAACACGAATGATGTTTTCCAGATCTCTAGCGTTCCATCCAATAGTAATTATCACATCATCTGCAAAAAAAGATGGGAAATATTGATAGATGAGTTATTAATATTAATACCACTGATCAGACAATTACCTACAACATCGGCGAAGGCATTATGAAGACCTTCCATGACAAGAATGAAAAGAAAAGGAGATAGGGGATCTCCTAGTCTAAGGCCACGATTGATAGAGAATTCAGACGTAGGGCTACCATTGACAAGAATAGAGGCTCTTGAAGATGAAAGGCAGGTTTTAATCCAAGAACGCCATTTAAGTCCAAAGTCGAGACTATCAAGAATATGGTCTAAGTAATTCCAGCTAATAGAGTCAAAAGCTTTCTCAAAATCCACTTTAAAAATGAGAAGCTGTTTTTTTCTTTTTTGTGCCATTCTATGATTTCACTGAGAATGATAGGGCCGTCAAGAATTTGACGTCCAGCTATAAATGTTGATTGCTCTTTACTAACAATCTTATCAATCACTTTAGATAACCGTTTTGCTAGAATCTTAGCAATGATCTTGTAGTGGATGTCAATGAGCGATATAGGACGAAAATTAGTGATGAGAGTAGGATTGTTAACTTTAGGAATGAGGGTGAAGAAGGAGAAGTTAGCTCTATAAGGCATATCACATGAGGCGAAGAAGGAATTAATGAAATCGTACAGGTCCTTCTTAATGATGTCCCAATATTTTTTCACAAAAGCAAAGGAAAATCCGTCAGGACCAGGAGCTTTACTACTACCACAATCCCAAACTGCCTCCTTGATTTCCTCATGAGTTACCAATCTTTCAAGATAATCCCGATCCATGCTATAAAGGGTTTGAGAATGAGGAAGGTTAGGGAGCGAAACCTGGGAGTCTTGGCTTAGAATTTGACTTTGTAAAATTGATAAAATGCATCTTTGATCAAACTGGGGTCTGTAATCCAATTGCCTTTTACCATAATACCATTGATCATTTGATTTCGTCTTTTCTGATTGATTAACCCATGAAAGAATTTTGTGTTTTCATTCCCTTCAATATCCCATTTGACCCGAGCTTTTTGGATGAGATCCATCAAAGCGAACTTATCTATGATTTCGAGCTCATAAAGAAGATTAAGGCGATTCCAGTGTTAGAAGGCGAGGCAGAGCCCTCATCGATTTTCTTTTCATTGGAGGATAATTCCTCAAGAGCTGCAGCTTTTCTGTTTCTCTCCATAGTCTTATTGTTGTTGTTGTTCCATTGCTGAATCTTAGCTTTGAGAATACGAAACTTTTCATGACAATTTAATAGGGAATCCGAAATTATTAAAGTCGAGCGAATCCTATTCGGATTTGATGAGATCGTCAAAACCATCTCTTAAGAGCCATGAATTATACAATTTGAACAGAGAGGGGCCAAAATCAATTTTGTCAACATGAAAAAGGATAGGGTTGTAATCCGACCAAATCCTATCAAGAGTAGTAATACGAATGTCTGAGATCAAATCAATCACATCTTCTGAAATAAGGAAACGGTCGAGTTTACTAAGCTTAGTACCTGCTTTATTCATCCAAGTAAAACAACACCCTCCAATAGGGAGGTCAACCAAACATGTAGCGTCAATGAAAGAGTTAAAATAATCAGCTTCAATGTTATTAAAAATAGAACCAACCATTTCTTGCTTATTCCTGACAGCGTTCATGTCTCCAAACATAATGTAGTAGCCATTATGATGATGCATGAAGTCTTAAAGTCTATTCCATAAGATAAGCTTAGAAACTTGGTCCTGAGGACCATAAATATTCACCATGTAACAATATCCCACTACGTTTTTCAATTTCCTTTGATAATAATGAAAGAATCATCACACCAAATGGACTCCTTTGAGAAAAAATTAGGGTCCCACATAAAGATGAGACCACCAGAACGACCCCGAGCCATACTGCAAACATAATCAAAAGCAAAATTACACCCATATAGTTTTGAGCCTAAAAAGCTCAAGACGTGTCATTTTTTATTCTTGGACTCCTAGAAAATGCACATTGCGTTTAATGCAAATATCTTTGATCCACAAGCGTTTTCTTCTTTTCCTCGTTTCACAACTGTTTATAGACAAAATATTCATTTATCTACCATGTGTATCCCGATTCCATTGATCATTTTATTTAGAGTTCTTTTACAACCTCTAACACCATAACCAAGTGAGTTCCCAACATCAATAATTTGATTAAGCTCGTGAATGAGAGAAACACCTTTGATATCTTTCTTCCTAAATCTAGCAAATGATGTGGAGCATTTACTAGAGGGAAAGGAACTCTTTTTCATGAACTCAAAACCAGGGGGTCGACTTAAATCAGAAGATTCGACCTTGCATTCAAGATTTAACTCTTTATTATTAGCTTCTTCCTTTGGTGGCTGTTGAGGGACTATCAAATGAATATCTTCTTCGCCTTGTTTATTTTCCTCGTTGTTATCCATTTTTTGTTCGGAGACTTGATTAACAATGTTGTTGAGATTGGTTTGAATGTATTCCAAATCATCAACTGAATGGTCATCAAAGGGCTCAGATGAAGTATCCACATCCTTAATATTGTCATTCGATGAGAGATCAATGTAGTCATCAATGATTTTGATACACCAAGAGCCAATTTCCTGAACGGTTGCCTCAAATAGCTCATATTAATTTCAACTTGAACATTTTCAGAAATTAAGCTGTGAGATTTAGAAGATATACAAACCCTACCCGAGCTCAAAGCACTCGAGTCTTCCTTTTCAATGAAGAGAAATTTCCCAAAGCTGCTTGCAATCTTTTTATACGCGTTAGAGCCCCGTGCACAAAGAGGTAGTCCACTAATTTCAATCCAAAGAATACGTTCATCTACTATAAAGTTGGATGAGGGTGCTCTTTTTACCGAGTATAGCTTTTTGAGGCTTTCATTTTCTTGAAATTTGGAGCAAGCTAAAGATGAGGGGAATTGAATCCAAATTCAATACCCACCAACATGATGGATGTTCAAATCTGAAAAGCCTTCATTCCTACATATGGTGTACATGTTTCTCATGGAGTCAATATCTTTCAGTTTCACAAGGAGAATTGAGTCTGTATTAATCACATTAATGAGGTCTTGGTCATTGAAAGTGATGATGCATTTTGGGTGAGAGGGGTTGGTGTTTGGTTTCGGTTGCTCTGCTTTGGTTGCTAGAATAGTGTTTTTGGTGACATTAGTGGTCAACATAGGGAAGGCATTTTGAATGGAGGGGTTGTTGAAAGATTAAGTCGGGTTTGTTGTTTGAGGTTTAGGATTATTGATAGGGTTCGAGCGTTGGTTAATGGCAAGGGTAATAAAAATGTGATAACTACCAATCCAAATGTTAGACAAGGTTTTCACTAATACATTAGCATCCTTAACGCCAATAAATCTGATAAAACCAAAATGTTTACCTCCTTTAGATAGTTTATTGGTAATGAACGCATCAACCAATGTGCCATAGGGGGCGCACACGGTCCAAAGTCCTTTCGATGTTAATGCCGGAGGCATGTTAGTCACGTAAAAGGAGGTAGAAACTTTCTTGATGTCATTTTGATAGGGATTTCCAATCGATTTTGTGTTTTTGTTCCGAGTAATCCAAGTCCACCCGTTGTGATCCGTAGATTTAAATTATTTTCCCGTGATTGGTAAACGAAGGGTTAAATTTGGGTTTCAGAATTAAGGTAGGGTTTCGTTGATAAGATTCGGTGGTGGAAAAAACACCAAAGGGATTAGGGTTACGTGAGATGGTGATTTAGGGTTTCGTAAGGATTGATTGATGATGGATGGATGGTGGTTTAAGGTTTTGATGACGGATGAATGGTGGATTAGGGATTCGAAGATGGATGGAAGAAGGATGAAGATTTAGTACATTTGTTCGTGGATGATTTTTTTGGTAGACATATCCTGATATGTTGATATCCAATCAAATCTGATGTTTTCTAATGTCACTTTGTACTTTCTTTTGTGGGTTGTATATCGTCTATATTTTTGTTTTTGGAACTGATGATATACGGCTAAGTAATGGCCAACTTATTAATGCATGTACTAAGTGATAGTTGATAATTGGTTTGAAGTAATACCAATAATTTAAATATTTGATGATTATTTAGGGATGTTGGGGAAAGTTCTCATCTACTATGTTTCATTTACATATTTGAGGCATTTATGTTGTAATGTAGAAGCTATTCTATAATGGGTTGTATAGATTTAGGTTTTTTGCAATTTTTTGTTGTATAAAGTTTTTGAAAGTGCAAGGGGTGATATGCTTTTAGAATAGTATTGTTTGTTTAAGATCTTTGGATCTAAAGGTTTCTTGTAATAGATCATTGTAGTTAAACGACGATATTAGAAAAACAATGCAACCATGCCAATAGGAAAACATTGCAACACTGCAACCATGCCGTCGAAAAAATTATTCACCATCGAAACTAGATACCACTGCCACTAGGGTACTTGTCTACAAGAAAAAAAAGTAGTGTATAAAAAAGATGAATGTTTCAACTAATTGATCAACTTTTTCATTATCACTTTCACTTAATATTTTATTACGTTCTTTGATACATTATAGAAAACAATCTTAGAGTTAAATTATCGTATGCTATAATTTTTTTCAATTACATTTTACTTATTTATGTTGTATGCATCCACGTTACATGAAAAACCTAACCAAAATATCCTAACTACAATTATTTGCTGATATAAACTCCCGTCGTTATGCACGGTTACTCTAGTAGTAAACTTAAGCAACTTCAACTACTATATATATCGGTGGGCAATTCATTTAGAACAAACCGAAAAAGAAAGTTAGATGATAAAATTGGGACGGAGGGAGTAATATGATTTGAAAAGACAACGAGGAGGCGATATCTCCTGATTGCTATCCAGAGGAAGCACCTCAACCGGACGACCTCACATGATCCAAAAAACAAAGGCTTAGCGTTATCAGACAAATCTAATCGTCACAAGAGCATCAAAATTTTCGTGCCAATTTGAACGAACACCTTTCTCGTAATGTTTAATTTTAGTTTTTAGTATTTATAATATATATATTTTTTTAATTTAATGTTTTTAATTTATGAATAACTGTTTTAGTTTTAAATAAATAAATAAAAATTGGTTGACAGGGATGACACCATTTTTTTAACGGCAAGGAATAAATTAAAAAGAGAAAACTAGCAAGATGCTAGAGATTACAAAAGAGTTTTTAACCAATCTACCCAACTACAAGACATATTGCCTCTATGACTAAGCCAAGAAAAAGAAAACATACGAATATTATCAAAAATATCACTTTTTCTCATCGGGTGTGAGGAAAAAGTAACATTATTTCGGTATCTCCAAGGCCACCAACAAAGAGAAGCAAAAATAAACGGATAATCGATGGTTCCCTTGCTTGGAACCATGCCGAGACTGAAGCCATGATCTCATATGATCAAACAAAGTAAATGGAGGAATGGAAACTTCATACCAAAAACCAATCAATCTCCAAAGCCCAGAAGCCACAACACAATCAAAAAAGTATGAGCAATCGATTCTACATTACTGTTACACATGGGGCACAAGATAGATTGAATATCCAAACCGCGAGATAAGAGGTTCAAACGATTAGGCAAGCGATCAAGGGCTGCTCTCTAAAGAAAAATATTAACGTTACCCGGAAGAACTTTGTCCCAAATAGTTAGAGTATTCGACGAGGGGAGGAGCTTGGCGTCAATAAGACAATGCGTTTCTCCTACCAAGAAGGAATCATCTATAGATAACGACCACATACAAGTATCCTCTTCCATATTTAGATCAACGTCTCCGATATCAAAGATAAGATCTCTCAAAGAGGCTGCGTTTCGAACCCTATATCGTCTCTAGACCAGTTCCATTTCCAATTGCCATTGTCAATGCGGTCTCTAATAAGGCAATCTTTTTCTTGATCCAAGTGATAAAGCCTATTGTACCTGGTACAAAGAGGAGAATCTCCGTTCCAAATGTCTTTCCAAAAGCGTATACGAGTGCCACAGCCCACATGAAAATGAAGAGAATTAATGGGAATAATATCCTTCGAGTGGAGATAATTGGACGTACCGATAATCTTCGATCAATCTCCATTAAAACTGCAACCATGCGAATCGAAACCACCCTCTATGCCATGAAAAGCTTTAATAATTTTCACCCAAAGAGAATTCGGAGAACAAAACATCCGCCATCGCCATTTTTGAAGAAGAGCGAGGTTGAAGGACTTCAGACTTCCGATATTCAAACCACCATTATCAAACGATGAAAGGATGTTTGGCCATTTGATCCAAGCTATCTTCTTGTTATCAATTGTGGTTCCTTAAACTGAATGGATCTTTGCAGCCTATAAAGGATGATAGCCTGGATGTATAAATACAACAGACTATGTAGAAACAATGACTTGAATACAATATGTTAATGCGGAATCTTAACACAAGTACTAAGAAGAATAATGATTTAACAGAATAACAACTTTGTTGAAAATGTTCTTGAGAGTTACAGATTGCTAACTATGATATGTTGTATGATTTGTAATTGTCTATTTCATATATGTTCTAACTATGTCAATAGCTATCCTTTTATAGATCAAGGATAACCCTAAAAGTCTTACATGACTTTCTGACAAATATCTCACAAATATCTTTTAAATATCTTCTTATCGGTACTAACTATTTTACTACTAACGGTACTAACTAACTAACAGTACTAACACTTTGTACTGTCGGTACTAAGTATAACTGTCGGTACTAACTATTGTACTGTCGGTACTAAGTTAATAAAACATTAATCCTAACAATCGAACTACCCCAGAAAAAAGAAGTACGAGACCTCTCCAAATCTTTAAGAACGAGCTCAGGAGCTTTGAAAATCGAAAGATAATAAATGCCAAGGCTGCCAAGGACCGACTTAATAAGCGTGAGACGGCCCCCGGTGGAAAGAAGATTCGCTTTCTAAGAGGAAAGCCTTAAATGAAACCTATCGATCAACGGTTGCCAATTGTTAATTCGAGACATATTGAAGCCAATCGGGAGACCGAGATACATTAAAGGAAAAGAGCCAGAAGCACAACCAGAAGCTCTAGCCATTGAGGAGACATCTTCATTAGAAACTCCAACGCCGCAAATATTGGATTTGTGCATGTTGATCTTAAGGCCCGAAACTAGATAGAACACGTGAAACACACGGATGATGTTATCTAAATCATTAGAACTCCAATCAGTGGTAATAATCACATCATCTACATAAAATAAATGAGAAAGGATGATGTCAGAAGAACTAATCTTGATTCCTCGAACAAGACCTGAAGTGACCGCCGTAGAGATAGCACAATAGAGACCCTCCATAACGAGAATAAATAAAAAAGGCGAAAGGGGGTCGCCCTGCCTTAAACCTCGTTTGATAGAAAATTCAGAAGTAGGGCTACCATTAATCAAAACGGAGGCTCTAGAAGAATTGAGACACGCTTTAATCCACAATCGCCATTTAGACCCAAAACCAAGACTATGAAGAACAAAGTCTAAATATTTCTAACTAACCGAATCAAAAGCTTTCTCGAAATCAACCTTAAAAATTAACATCTTCTTCTTTCTTTTCTTGAACCAATCAATAACCTCACTTAGAATAAGTGGACCATCTAGAATTTTATGACCCGCAATAAAGGTAGATTATTCATGGCTAACAATCTTGTCAATCACATTAGAGAGCCGAATTGCAAGAACTTTAGCAATGATCTTGTAGTGAATGCCAATAAGAGAAATAGGCCGAAAGTCTTTAATGAAAATCGGATTACTAACCTTTGGAATTAACGTGAAAAAAGAAGAATTGGTACCATGAGGCATCGAACCTGATTCAAAAAAAGAATTCACAAAATCGAATATATCCGACTTCAAAAGATCCCAATACTTTTTAATGAAAGCAAAGGAGAAATCATCGGGCCCGGGAGCTTTGGAACTTCCATAAGCCCAAACAGCGTCTTTAATTTCAGCAATAGAAACGGGGGATTCCAGCGAGGTTCGATCATGATCTGGAAGAGTATTGGACGCTAACAGAGGGGAGAAAGTGATTTGGGAAACATGAGCTTTGAACTTAACTTTAAAAAAGTTAAGAAACACTTCCTTAAGGCGAGAAGGATCTGTTATCCATTCACCATCATGCATAATACCTTTGATAGTTTAAGTTCTTCTTTTTTGGTTTATCATTCCGTGAAAAAAATTAGAGTTTTCGTCCCCTTCGATATCCCATTTAATGTGAGTTTTTTGAACCAGGTCAAGGGCTTCAAATTTGTCGAGTTTATCCAAATCTTGCATGAGCTTGATACGATTGTCGAGATCAATCTGGGACGCTGAACCTTCATCAGTCTTTTTATCAATCAAATTAAGATCGAGCATAGCGGTCTGTTTGGAAGAACGATCATGAGAACTCATATTTGCGTGCCATTGCTTGATGATGTGCTTGAGAGCTCTCAATTTATCATGAGAGGCCAATCTTCCGCCATCTATATTAAGCTCCAAGGAAGGCCAAGCAGCCTTAATACAACCATCGAACCCATCACGAAGAAGCCATGAGTTATAGAACTTAAAAGGAGTGGGGCCAAAATCAGACTTCGAAACATGGAGAAGGATAGGCGTATGATCGGACCATAATTTATCTAAAGTTGTGATACAAATATCTGGAATAGCCTCCTAAACGTCTTCGGAAATGAGAAAGCGGTCAAGTTTACTCATCTTCGTACCTGCGTTATTCATCCATGTAAATAAACGACCTCCAATGTGGAGGTCTAAAAAACCTGAAGAATCAATAAAAGCATTAAATTGATCAGCTTCAAGCCGGGAGAATATAGAGCCAAACCGTTCATTTTCGTAACGTACAACATTCCAATCACCAAGAAGGATATATTTGTCATTATGATGGTGCATGAAATCAGTGAGTTTGTTCCAAAGAGTGAATTTAGCCGTGGATTCTTGAGGAGCGTAAATGTTAATCATAAAGCAATCACCCACCGCATTATTCCATTGACCTTTCACAATGATGTAAGATTCGTCACACCAAATGTGTTCCTTGACGAACATGTTCGTGTCCCACATAGAAATCAAACCTCCAGATCTACCCCGAGCCAAATTACACGCGTAATCAAAATTGAAGTTTCCCCACATAGATTTAAGACGATATAATTCAAGGTGAGACATTTTAGATTCTTGGATTCCAATGAAGTGAACGTTATGTTTGAAGCACATTTCCTTAATCCATACACGTTTAAGCCTTTTCTTGGTACCACAAATGTTTATTGAAAGAACATTCATTTGTCTACCATATGCACTCCAATACCATTAATCATTTTGTTAAGGGTTTTCGTACATTCACTGACATCGAGTCCAAGAGAGTTTCCAACTTTAATAATTTTTTCCAGTTCATGAATGAGAGATATACCTCTGATATTCTTCTTGTGATGCCTGGCAAAAGAAGTGGAACATTTGCTTGTGTGAGAGGAACTTCGTTTCATGTGTTTGAAACCAGGAGGACGACTATATTCAGAAGAAGCATCAACAGTAGAAGGAATAGGAGGATTAGCTATCTTAACCTCCTCTTCCACTATGACTTGATCCTCATCAGTAACTTTTGTGGATTTAACTGCATCAATAGTAGAAGGAACAGGGATGACACCATTGAGAGTGAACATCGAGAGGGTGTGCGAAGAGATAAATAAAGAGAGAAATCTGAGGTGACGCTCAAATAAAATGTGATCCGATATAACCATTCAAAGTTACTTAACTAACAATATTTAAAAATCAAGACATAACTATTTTAAGTAACTAGGATTTGCCATCTTTTGATTCCTAAATATAAATAAAGAAAAAAAACGAACCATGAGATGAACTACAAGATTTGTCACGAGTTTTTTTTGTCATATATGTCATAATATTAAATTTTAGTTTTTGTCTTTGTTTAATTTGATTAATTAAATTACTTTTTGTTATGATGTTATAAAAAGTAATAGCTAAAAGAAATTAAAACATGTAGACAAATATGTTGAGAATAATGATAAGAAAGATGGGACCAAACAAAATGAATCGTATCAGTATGACATGACGTTGAAACTTGAAAGCAATAAAGATAGATGGTCCCGAAAGATTTTTCAAGACAAAAAATTAAAATAGTTATACTTAATGCAGATTTTAATTTAGATTAACTTGAAGGACCCTAGTTCTTATGTTGAAAGTTTAAAGATATCGATTTTATAAAATTGCATAATATGAAACTATGAACCATAGTGATTATGGGTTCTACTATTGTTTTTTCATCTCACGAGTAATAATCTATTATATTAAAAGATACAGCCCCTAATTTTAATGAGATAATATCATTAAAAGCTTTGCAGGTGTTGAACTTCGATTCAAGCTTTTCAGAAGGCTCTACTTCAATTGTCGACATATCAAAGGTTGCAAAGATCCAACCATTCGAATACTCTTAGAATTCATTAATTAGGGTGTAACTCCAAAGTTTTAATCACTTTCATCCCAAAACATCAGATAAACACATTTAATGATCCCACAAGTCTCTCTGTTCATCCGGTACTCGAATTCCATAATCATCATCATGTCTTAGGTAATTTTAATTAATTCAATATGTTATACTCTATTGAGTTTTAATGGTTTTTGTGATTCGTTTTGATTATTCCACAATCATCATCATGTAGTGTAAATAAGTTACGAGTCTGTAAGTTGTTCATCAAGTCAAATAATAAATAACAGCTGTGTTTGCCTCATCTTTTATGTTTATCACAAACCAAACCAAACAGCCCAAACTGATATAGAAGTTCTGTTGTGTGTCTGATATTTCTGTCGCATCCAACCAGCCCCTTTCATAAGTAATACTAAGTTTTCAGCAGTAAGAAAACATATGAGCTCCTTCATATGGATAAAAATACTGATGGCCAAGGTGAAGATACGGATGAGAAAAAGCAGAAGCATCAATGAGAACTCAAGGTGAATAGCATTTTTTTTGCTTTTTCCTATCACATTGTATTGATGTTAGCATATGTTTGTAGATTAAGCTATTTTATAGAAGAAAATATGTTTCGATGGCGTAGATTGTTGTATATATGATATATTTTGGCAGGACAGCCACCACCAAATTGTGGATGCAGTTATGGCGACTTGGATATTAAGGTGAGTATGCTCTTCATATCATTCTATGTGTCAGATTATTTGGATATAAAGCGGCAGGTATACGGAAAAGAATGGCAAGAATATCTATTTCTCTTAACTTATTAACATGCAGTGTTGTATAACAAGGATTACAAGGCCGTGTAATCGAGATTACTCGGTACAAGGTCAAAACTCCAACAAGCTCAGTCAACTTGGTTAGTGTACTTTTGGTAATTCTAATGAGCATTGTATTTTGGTAATATCAACAATTGTTTGTTTTGCACCTTTATGGCAAAGGTTTGAAAGAAAAATTCAATATATGCCATGCAGTTTTCTTAGGTAAGAACACCCGTATGAACTGATAAAATTTGTAGGTTGGAGTCGGTATTGTTAATACGGCATTGAGTTTTCCTCTTAAGTTAATTGCAAAGAATGCAGGTTGTAATGGCAACGCTATTAGCTATAAGGTTTGCTCTATTTCTATGTGATTTGCATTCACTTTTCTAAAATATCTAATTACAGCACACTTGGATCATGTGATTGATTGTTCTTTCTATCTCTTTTGTCTGTCATATGTTTTGGCGAATGACAACTACACAATTATTTGGTTTCGATTAAATTTACAATTATTTGGTTCTGATTCAAATATCTGAATCGTATATATTTAATTATTTTATAACTCATGTGACCTGTATCAATGGCTCAGACTGTATAGCACCTGCTTATTACTTAACAAGTTGATCCTTGAACAAAGCTATTCCAAACACCCTTAAGACCATATAACCTTCATGTGTTTGGGTATAATGAGACCTGATTATGATTATTTTTATATTCAGGGGTCACATATTGAGTTTGCTAATAGTTACAGTAATAGCATCATGTTACATATCTTTATATATATATATATCCTTAGTGGATTCAGCATAAACACTTGGCAATGGAATAATATTAGGAACAATTGTTATCATATTTCCTTTAGAAATATTTCATAATTTATGCCAAGTACCTTCAAAAGTCTGTATGGAAACACTTGGTTAATATTTACCAGCAATAACAAAGGTTGATTTCCTTATTACAAACTGTTTGGAACATTTTGGTGAGCTAAACTCTAAATCTATATTTCAGGTTGCAATTAGCGTTGCCCTTGATTCTATTGTCAACGTACAAAAGGTGCACGAACAAATTTATGCTGAAATCATATGCCGCCATATTAAGTAAGTTGTAGCAGCAATGATGCTGAACAAATTGATCAAGATCAGAACAATGACCATGTTATTAAGAGTACTGAGCAACCACTGAATGATTTCGTGAGGGACAACAATCTACCAAAAGATCATAACATGATTCAGGTATTCTATTCTTTTAGCTTATTTTCTCTTTAACTTTATATTAAAAAAAAATGAGATGTTTTGCTTTTTTGTACATCACTTGGAGCAGACAATGAAGAAGGTACCCGATGAGAACTTAGAATGAAGCAAGGATCCATCATTTGACACAATGCTGTACACGAATTAGTGGCTCAAAGCTGAACAGAACTATGTGTCTCAAGTTACCGAACCCGATTTGAATGCGCGTAAAGAGAGAGATGGACAAAACGAATGCATCAGGTATTGCATTCATCCCAGTTTAATACCTCATCTTTATATGAAACCAATTGAAACAATAGAAGGTGTTTCTCCTACGTCGCTGTCACTTGAATTATATCAAACGCACATGCTATCCGTTTTATGAGGGAAGATGACTTAGATTTAGGATTAAGATTTAAACTCAATTTTATAGATTGTGCATTATTAATTTGAATGTGTTGCTTAACTTAAAACATTGTTAAACTCTAAAGTAATGAATTTAGTGTTCCTTAAGTGCAAGTATCAGATGATGAGTAACGGGTATGGTATATGTTTTTTCAGTGAGGTTCTTGTTTTTGCTTATTTAATCAAACCCATTCACCGATCAAACAACCCTACCTTCTAAACCCCATCTACCAATCCCCACCACCAAAATCCAATTTAATTACAATTATCGATCTAATCCCCTTAATCCTTGGTGTTTGAAATCGTTATAACCCCTGAAATTGGGATCATTCATCTAATGATTAATCTCATATCGAGCGTGTTAGGCGTCTTTCTCATCCTGGGATTTAGGATTTAGATTCGATTTACCTCCTTTAAATTTTTTCCATTTCCGTTTCCTTTTTTCAGTTTTCGCGTCTGGCCATGGGGTTTCGTCCTCAGAACTCCCTTCAATCCAAGTTTGATCATACCTCCAAGATCTCGAAGTCGGTGTTTATCACTAATTTCCCTGACGATTGTTCTAGTAAAGATATTTGGAAGGTGTGTAAGGATTACGGTACTGTGATCGATGTGTTTATTCCAAACAAGAAATCTAAGGCTGGGAAACGCTTCGCTTTTGTTCGTTTCATTAGAGTTCTCAATTTTGATCGGTTGATTGAGAATCTCAAAACAATTTGGATTGGTAGTTTTCACTTATTTGCTAATCCAGTCCGGTTTGAAAGACCTAAAGCTCATACCATTCAGAACGAGAAACCAGTGGCCCCTGTTAAGGTTCCGGCTTTTAAGCAACCTAATGCTACGTATCAAGGTGGACCAAAAGGACATGTTCTTGCATCTCTGTTGCAGCCATCTTTGGTGTTAGATGATTCTTGCCTAGTGGATAGAGATCTCGCAAATTGTGTCATGGGTGAAGTTCGTCAATTCTCTTCCATTAATAACTTACAGGTGATTTTGTTTAATGAAGGTTTTTATATCGCTCACATTGTCTTTCTTGGAGGGTTGTGGGTAATGATTGAACTGAAATCATCTAAGACTAAATTGAAATTCATGGAACATGTTGGTGTAGCTTCATGGTTTCGACATCTCTGTAATGCACAATCTGATTTCGTTGCTAAAGAACGATTAGTTTGGGTCGATATCGAAGGTGTGCCTTTAAATGCTTGGTCTCGCTCAACTTTTCAAAAGATTGGGTCTAAATGGGGAGAGATGGTTGAATTAGAAGATGGGTACGATGACCTTTTTGCAAGGAAACGAATTTGTATCAAGACTAGCCAAACGGAGAACATTTTGGAAAGTTTCAAGATTACTGTTAAGGGGAAGGTTTTTTGGGCTCGTGCCAAGGAACTTTTTGTTTGGTCTCCATCATTCGTTGAAGTTCCTGAGAAAGAACTATATTCGGATAATGAATCAGTTAAGATTAATGAAGAGGCAAATAATATAAATAATGGTGGGAGGAGAATGATAGTGAAGGTAGTATCGAAAATTACTTGGTGATAATGGTGACGATCAGGTTCTTGAACAGCATAATGGTGAGACATCTAATGTTAAGGAGGTTTCATCTGATCCTTTTAATATATACGGATTACTTGACAAACACACTAAAGATGTGAGGAAAACGGGTACACCAACCAGCATCCCTTATCCTCCAGGTTTCACACCTGCTGACGGTAGCACAACTTGTTTTAAACAAGATAATCCAGTAGTGGAATCGGTTCGTTCTCCCTGTAGATCGACTAAAACTAGTTCGAGAGTATTGGAAGAGGTGGAAAAATCCATGGACAGGATTTCTTTAGATAGTTTTAGTAACGAGATTAAGATCAAGAAAGGCGGTTCCATTTTAGAGCTTTTAGAGGAAATGATTACGGTGGGTCAAACAATAGGCTTTTCTATGGAGGGGTGTACTAAAGACATGGAGAAGATTATTGGAACTCAAGGAGAACAAGTGGTTTTCCGATGAATTGCCTTTCCTTAAACGTTCAAGGCCTAGGATCCAAGGCTAAGAAAGACTGGATCAAGGAGTTGATTTCAAAACATAAAGTAAGTTTTTTGTCCATTCAAGAAACTAAGAAGGAGTGTATGTCAGCTATGGAGGTTAAATTTCTATGGGGTAACTATTTTTTCGATCACATTATTAGTGAGGCTAATGGCAATTCAGGGGGTATTCTATGTGCTTGGGATGTTAATCTTTTCAAGAAGGATCATCATACTATATCTGATAATTTTGTGGCTTTGTATGGTACATGGATCCCGAATAATCAGAAGGTATTGCTAATTTCGGTTTATGCTCCACAATCTATTTCTTCTAAACGGTTGTTGTGGAATTACCTCGAATCTCTTATCATTAGTTGGAACGGAGAAAGTTTGTTAATGGGGGATTTTAACGAAGTTCGATGTAGCGAGGAAAGGTGGGGTTCAGTTTATGATAGTATTGGAGCTAACGCGTTTAACTCCTTTATCTCTAATTCGGGGTTAAATGATATTCAATTGGAAGGATACTCTTTCACATGGGCTCACCCCTCGGCCACCAAGATGAGTAAGTTAGATAGGTTTCTAATGTCCAACGGGTTTCTTTTAGCTTTTCCTCACTCTAGGCTGTTTGTTTGGACCCGTCATTTCTCGGATATAGGCCTTTTTGCCTCATGAAAGTTTCTTCTGATTTTGGTCCTTCTCCATTCCGCTTTTTTCATTCTTGGCTTGATTTCCCTGGGTTTGACGAATTGGTCTCAAAGTCTTGGAATTCTTTCGCACTTGATGATTCCAATGGTATGATTAGGTTTAAGAAAAAACTTCAATTGTTGAAGAAGGAGATTCGAACGTGGATTATGGATTTTAAAAGGCATCAGATGGGTCTTTTAGTCGATCTTAAATCTAAGTTGTGCGACATTGATAAAACGCTAGATCAAGGTGGTGTTTCCGAAGAAATTCTTTTGTCTCGCATGGAAGTTTTGAAACAATTACACGATGTTCAATCCTCTAGCAGCCGAGACATCATGCAAAAGGCGAAAATTCGATGGGCTATAGAGGGGGACGAGAACTCCAAATACTTTCACGCCATCATCAATAAGAAGCGTGCCAATTTTTCAGTTAAAGGTATAATGGTTGATGGCGATTGAATCGTGGATCATGATCTTGTTAAGCAAGAATTTAGGAATCATTTTGCGGACAGGTTTCAAGACCCGGGTCCTAGAAGAGGTTGTATTAACTTTCCTTTTCCTAAGCGTCTTAGTAATGATCAGGTCTCAGAATTGGAAGCTCCGATCTCAAACGATGATATTCGCACAGCCGTATGGGGGTGTGGTGTAGATAAATCTCCTGGGCCGGACGGGTTTACTTTCGAGTTTTTTCGCAAGTTTTGGACCGTTATTGGGCCTGACTTTTGTATTGCTGTGAAATGGTTTTTTGAGCATGGGGGTTTTGCTATTGGTTGCAACTCGTCGTTTGTGACTCTCATTCCAAAAGTACTTGATCCGAAAACTGTTAGTGACTTCCGTCCCATCAGTTTAATTGGAAGTCTTTACAAAGTTGTTACCAAGATCCTAGCTACCCGGCTGTCCTTGGTCATTTCGGATCTCATCTCAGATGTTCAGACTGCTTTCCTCCCTAATAGACAGATTCTCGATGGTCCGTTTATTATTAATGAAGTTTTATCCCGGTGCAAATTTAAAAAGCAACAAGCAATGATTTTTAAAGTCGATTTCGCCAAGGCTTATGATTCCGTTAGATGGGATTTTCTGGATGATGTTCTCAGCTCTTTTGGTTTCGGATCTAGATGGCGCTCATGGGTTCGTGGCAGTTTGTCGTCTGGGAAGGCTTCTATCTTAGTTAACGGAAGCCCTACCTCTGAGTTTCATTTTTACAGAGGCTTGAAACAAGGGGACCCCTTAGCCCCCTTTTTGTTTTTACTCATTATGGAGGCTCTTCATTTATCATTCTCTCGGGCACTCGAAGCAGGAATCTTTTCAGGTTACAAGATTGATTCTTCTACTACCCTGTCTCATTTATTCTATGCTGATGATGCGGTTTTTATTGGTGAATGGTCCCACTCTAATCTTAGGGGTATCATGAACATTCTTCGTTGCTTCTCCTTTCTTTCTGGTATGTCTATTAATATTCAGAAGAGTCATCTTCTTGGTGTCGGTATTCCAGATGTTAGTGTGACTGAAGCTGCCAATTCTATTGGTTGTTCGATAATGAAAGCTCCTTTTAAATATTTGGGTATCTTAGTAGGTGACAATATGTCTTCTATTAAGGCGTGGGACGAAATTGTTGCTAAGATGAAAAAAGGTTGTCTAGGTGGAAACTTAATACCTTATCGGTTGGGGGTCGTCTTACCCTTCTGAAATCGGTCCTTGGTTCCACTCCTATTTATAATATGTCGATTTTCAAGGTTCCCAAATTTGTGCTTAATTATATGGAGAGCTTGCGTCGGAATTTTTTTAATGGAGTTCAAGAGGGTGATAGAAAGATTGCTTGGGTCAAGTGGTCTAAGGTGCTTGCTTCTAAGAAATTCGGAGGGTTGGGAGTATCTAGCTTCTTCGCTCTCAATCGGGCTCTTCTCTTTAAATGGGTTTGGCGTTATCTTTCTCGTGATAACTCTTTATGGTCTCGAGTTATTTCTGCTTTACATGGTTTGAATGGTCAGTCTCTTTCTGCTGCTTTCAATTCGTCATGGAGTTCCATTATAAAAGAAGTTAACTCTCTTAAAGATAAAGGCGTTGATCTCATTTCTCATTGTAAAATTCGTGTGGGTAAGGGTACATGTACAAGCTTTTGGAATGACCTTTGGATTGGTGACTCTATGCTCAAGTTATCTTTTCCACGTTTGTTCGCTCTTGAAGAGAATAAGGTCATCTCGGTTGCTGATAAGTTACATTCGTCTATATCTTCCTCTTTCCGTCGTCCTGTCCGTGGAGGTGAAGAGGCTCAGCAACTTGATCAGTTGTCGGTTATTCTTGATTCGGTATCTTTATCTAATATGGATGATCGATGGTATTGGGATTTAAATGGCGAGGAGTTTTCTGTTAAGGTTGTTTGATCTTTGCTTGATGAGGTTTTTCTCCCTAAAATGGATGCTCCTACTCGGTGGATCAAATGTATTCCGATTAAGGTGAACGTTTTTGTGTGGAAACTTTCTCTCGATCGTTTGCCTACTAGATCGAATTTGCTTAGTAGAAATATCTTGGTGTCTGATGTAGCTTGTCCTCTTTGTGATCACGAGCTTGAAGACTCGTCTCACTTATTCTTTGGTTGTCCAATTGCGAAAGATGTTCAGAAACTTGTTTGTAGATGGTGGAATTTGGATGTTCAACCTTACGAATCATATGATGGTTGGCTCTCTTGGTTCAAATCTATCCGATTTGGATCTAAGACGAAAGATGTGTTGGAAGGCGTCTTTTACGTTTCTTGGTGGAGCATTTGGTACTTCAGGAACCAACTCCTTTTTTCGGATTCTATTCCCAGGAAGGATGCTATTTTCGACGATATTATTTTACGCTCTTTTAATTGGTGTGTTGCTAGAAGTAGTAAAGTTTTGAACTGGGTTAGTTGGCTTCAATACCCTTATTTGATTCCTATGTAATTTTTTAGCTTCTTGCTAGTGGTTCTAATAAAGTTGCCGTTCAAAAAAAAAGATGAACAACACGATGCCAATAAACAATTAGATACAACCCGTGTGCATCGTACGGGTCTGAATGCCTCGTAATTATCTATAAAAAAGAAAAGTTTGGTAGTAGTACTCCGTAGAGCTTAAATATATCTGTAACTTTAGATGTTTGATTAATTAACTAATTTGTGTTAATCACAATAATTAAAAAATAAAGATATTTTTAAGGAAGACGAGTATTTTATTGCTAGATGTTGCAAAACATTTACTCCTTTGGAACGGTGACGTAGCAGCACTCTTGTCCTCCCATCCACGAGTTTTCACTCACTTTTTTATTTTCTTTCATTTCTTTAATATTAAAATAACGTTGTAGACTGTATCGATTTTTTCTAGAATCATTCACATATAAAAATTAAATTATATGCCACGTAATCATCAACTCTTGATTTTTTTTATAATTTTTGGGCAAATTTTTAATCGTATGACATAAAAATATTTTATTTTTTTAACACAAAAACCTTTTAAAGTCAACTTTTTACACGCCATATTCACGCTATCTTCGTAAATAATATTATAATACATACATTTACCATTGTACAGTAGAAGCTACAGTGTTTCTATTGTACAATGGTTTGGGCCGGGCTCCCACTTTAGGCCGGCTCAATTTTTTTTTTTTTTTTTATTTTTTGCATAAAATAGGGGGAAAAATATTACAAAAGTACCGATTCAACTTTAAAATAATCGACATAATCACAAACGTACAACTTTAAATTGCATTAATCAGTGCCATTTAAAAAAAAACCCATATAGCAAAAAAAAACAAAGTTTTAAACATGATGCCCAACACATAAGCCCATATAAAATAAAAACTATTAAACATGAGACAAAAAAAAATCGCAAAAAAAAAAACAAAAAGAAGTATAAATTTTTTTACCGCCCCGCAACAACGTGCGGGACATAAACTCATATAAGAAAAAAAACAAATTATTAAACATGATACCGAAAAAATAAACCCGCACTATTAAACATGAGACCGAAAAAATAAACCCGCACAAAATTAAAAAATATATAATAATAATAACAATGGCCCGCAACAACGTGCGAAAAATTAACGTCCCGCAGCAACGCGCGGGTAACCCTGCTTGTTATACATTAAACGTATTATAAGAAAAAAAAACAATTTATTAATACATGATTACCGAAAAAATAAACCCGACTATTAAACATGGAGACCGAAAAAAAAATATACCTGCACAAAAAAAACCATATTAACCAATAAAAGAAACCTTTAACACATGAGGCCCAACAATAAGGCAATATAAGAAAAAAACAATTATTAAACATGACGACACGTAAAAATAAACCCCGCACAAAATTAAAAAAAATATATAAGTATGACATAAAAATATTTTATTTTTTTAACACAAAAACCTTTTAAAGTCAACTTTTTACACGCCATATTCACACTATCTTCGTAAATAATATTATTGAAACCTTTTACACTAATTTATAGACACATCACCAAAACCCTTTTAGTTTAAACAAACAATGTAACAATTATTCTCGCATCTCATCAAAATATATATGTATGTTTCTTTTCGCAAATAGTATTGTCATTTTTCAGTTTTGAAAATCTGATCAAAATCAGTGAAAACTGTAATTCTAATACTCGTGTTAGTATATAACTCGGCTTATTTTATAAAAATACATTTCCAAATTCGTTTACTTTCCAAAGCGTGAACACTTAGACTTCTAAGTAAGATATTAATATTAGATGATATATAAGCTCACAAGCCTGTTTACGAGTTTAAGGTTTCTAAATTTCCTTCCATGTGACATATAAGTTTCAATAAACATCATAACCTATGGGGTTTACATAATTTAATATGTAATGAACTCAGCATAAACATCAGCTATTGGCAAAAACCTTTCTAGAAAACGCACGCACACTTATGTTATTAATGTAGTTGTTATTCATTCGGGTTTGCCCAACGAGTGTCTATTGGACATTGATTTAGATGCATAAAAAAGTGAGTTGCTAATTCATTCTGATCACGTTTAATTAACGTATTTTCCATGTTTATCGAATATATGTTAAATACGTTTTTAGTGGATAATAACATCTAAGCGGTGCCCTATGTGCAACGTTAGTAACACGTATCTTAAAATAGTATAGTAGATAATAAATACCTGACGAATGTTTTAACAATATTCTAAAAAAGGTATTATATGTTGAGTTTTGCTAACATGTAACCACCAAACAAATATTAATGTATAAGTAAAAATGAAAGTTTAACATCATTAAAGTGAAAATTATATTAAAATTTACTCAATTTATCAGTTTAATTAACATGCACTTAGTGCACTCTTTGATTAAATATAAAAAATATGCATTTAGTAAAACACGTACTTTTTCCGTTTTAAAAAGAGTGTTTACAAATAAAAAATAAATAAATTATGATATGTGTAATTAATGTAAAAAATTAATTATAAAAATTTGTTTTTATCTTTAATTTTTCTTATAGAAATTAAAATTGAATAATTAATACTAGTTTTGATTATAATGACAAAAAAAAAAAAAAAACTAGTTGTACATAATCTCCGTTGATAAAAACTTGACATATCTTTTAAGACATATATAAATAATAAGAGCATCTAATGATGGTTTGTTAAAAGGTTTATAAAAGTATGAAGATGCCCGAAAATATATAAATCACAGTGGACTTAAGTTTCAATGTTTAAAATTTTAAAGAGATTCAAAATTTAAATCTATTAAAGCGTTGAGGGTATTTTGAGATATGAGAAGGTTATGAATATGTTTATGAATAGGTTTATAACAAGTTGGAATATCACCCGCGCGCTGCGGCGGGTCTAGCTTGTATGAGCAACCACGTTTGAAAGAAAATAAATCGACTGTTAACGAATTAATGGATTGACATATAGAATCCTATCAAATAACCCAAATAAGAAATTACCACATATGTTGCTACATGTTATAAGAAAAGCAATACCTGTTTTATAATCTATACAATCACAACAGGTGGGGCTGCTTTTGGTGCAGCTTGTGTAAAACCAATAATGCGCAGACACGGCCTTTATTTATCACGAACATATATAAAATGCAGACATAACTTTTCATTCATTCACAACCTGAGCAGATTGTATAAGGCGCGCATAAATCTGCAAAGCAATGTAAAACAAATAAGTGTTAAAACCATATATGCAGACATAATTTTTAATGACAATAAATGAGGCGGAAAAGTAAAATTCTCAAATCAACGTTATATTTCCATACTTCTTTCCAACACCACATGCTGCATGGCCACAAACCGCATGATCTGCGTTATATATATTGGAAGTCTTATTACCGCTTTTTCATTCTCAATTCCATCTCATGTCTGCAAGTAAAAGGGATTAAAGCAAGTGAAGCTAAGGGCAAGAATACAAATAAATCAAATGAACGGCGAGGAAGACAATCGTTCGTCCGACATTTGCCATACACATGTTACTACGAATAAATAAACTATATAGGATGGTTGGTATGGTTCAAAAAGTTTGGGCACATTATTTGGCAAAAGCTCACCACAAACCAATGCGTATAAAAACACCAAATGTTATATAAAATAATGCAGCGTAAAACAGAAGCGTGCTTACATGTTTGGTCACGTGTTTTGTCCAAGAACATTCCAACGTTGCACAGGAGCGGTAGACGTGAAGCTTCCGCTAACTTGTTTGATTTCTTTTACATAAAGTAAAACAAAATTCAAACTGATATGGCCTAAGCCTAGAATCCCAAGACCAAAGAAGACACATCGAAACGTCTTGATAATTTAACGTATTAAAACCAAACCAAAACCAAAGGTTTTAACTTTACGCCCAAGAAAAGATACACATGAAGCACAAAACAATTTAGAAACCAAACCCAACATTTTAAAGATGCAATATGTGAAAAATAATCTAAAGTTGGAAAACCTTTTTTATAATAATGCCTAATTTGGCATATAACTGTTATATTTCTTAAAATGTTGATCTTTTTAAACAATTATAATACAATCGAAATGCAGAAAATACCTACATTACAATAGAGATAATTTCGTGCTCCCAAGCATTGCCACAATTGCAAGTCGACCTAAAACATTAATTTGATTAGTCCAACACCATGAGTAAAATAACTGCCACATAATCCAAAATATCAAAGAAATAAAGAGTACCATTTTTAATCTCTTTCAGTTTCCACTCATGTGCATTTTCTATGTCATTAGCAAGACCAAGAGGATTTAGTAAAGGGCTGCCAATGTAAACCCCATCTATCATATCAGTCAACAAAAATCAACCCACTATACATGTTATCATACGTATAAACCAATAAAATTCTATACCTGGGTTCTAAACCTTCTAAGGCGGCTTCCAAACCGAAGAAAGATCCTTGTTTGGCTTGAGAACCGGGATTAGTGAAATCCATGTACCTTTTGGTCTCAACAAACCTGCACAAAGTGAACATTAAAATCAGAATTGGATAATTAGTCGATTATGAAGACAATTTCAAAGGTTTAAGTTTCCCCGTAAAAAGTAGTTGAATTATGAAAAGAGTTCTAGTACTGGCAAAACTGAACTTGGTAGCACCTGCTTCATACCACACTGGTAGGTCGCTTAGTCCTGTTACACGAAGCAACTGCAACAAAAATGTTCTATATAACTGAAATATGCATACAGAATCTCCTTTTTGAAAGCAAATAGATGGCAATCTCAGCCCATTAACTTCTTACTGGGTCGATTTTGGTTGTGTTACAACTGACTCATTTCATCTATATGATCCATTATTAAGGTAGATTTATACCACATGTTATCTCTAGTTGCGAGCGGCATGTATAAACCAAAAGTGGGGCAACAAAGTTTAATATTTAGAATTCACTTTAATCTGTTTTGCGCGGTATAACCTTAACCATATCTAGAATTCTATTTGAGAATTTGAAGTTTGTGAAAGGATCTATTCTCATTTTATCTCTATTCCGCCTTCTTTCATAAATGTAGATTCTCATTTTATGAAAGAAGACGAAATGTATTTCAAGTGTGTGAGTGTTTACATGATAATTTGAAAACTATAAAGTAGATTTCGGCTATTAAATATGGAAATAAAGAGTTAAAAAGGGGTGTTTGTTTCAGCTTATATAACCAAGATTTATGACTTATTTTGAATCTTTTCAATTTATATAAGTTTCTAATGTTATGAGTAATAAGCTTATATAAGCTGAGAAGTTTCAAAATAAGCCTACAAAAAATAAGCTTATAAAACAGTCAAACAGAAACCCAAAACCAAATAAGCCATAAGCCAACCATAGAAACCAAAGAAAACACCCCCTCAAAGTTAGTTGTTACGAAACAAAAAACAAAACATAATCCAAGCCTTTGATTTTAACAAATGACAATCCACCTTAATTAATGAACCAAAAATGTCCATCTTTTAACTTGAAAACACAGTTACTTGATACTACTATTTAATGAAGAATGGATGAAATAAATTACTCTTCAAATAAAAACATTATTATTAACTATATGTGTGAATGTATAATAAAAGAGATGTAGGCACCACAGCTAGCAACATGTGCCATAAAAGCAAGACTTGCTGGTTAAAAAGTGCCAGTTGTAAAAGGTTCAAAACAAATTCTGCAAGAATGAGATCATCATCCCCAAATCATCACAAATAGGGGCTCACAAATATTACAAACGTAATTCGAGGTTTTCATGGTTGAAGTTCGGAGTAGAAATTACCTCTATTACCATCACCACCACCGTGTAAGCCATAGTTTCATTCCACAGCCATTCCCAGATCCCGTCTATTTCAAATATCTGTCTCAACACTTTTTATTAAAAGAAAAAAAATTAAAAAAGTATCTCAAATCATTTTATACCCACTTCAAAAAACACAACATGACTAAAACCCAAATAAATTTTTTTAACTTCGGAGTAGAAATTACCTGTATTTTGAACAGGTATGCGAACCGACGCCATCATGATTACCGCCGCCATGGATTATCAGTCGATAACCATAGACTGATTTGGTTCTGCAATTAGTCTACCGTAATTTGATGTGATTGTTCTTGATGTTATGAAGAAAGACTGAGATGCTTCTTGAAGTATAGCGGAGGTTAAAAGAAAAGGAAAACGGGCCAGACAGTAAGCAGGCTAAAATAAGCCCAATGTCAAAACGACAATAAAAAGCACCAAAATATGTCCTTTTTGTTTTGATTTTTAGTATAGTATACAACGAGCAGAAATGACCCGCGCGTTGCTGCGGGCGTTAATTTTTCGCGCGTTGTTGCGGGGCTTTTTTTTTGTTTGGGTTTATTTTTTCGGTCTCATTTTTAATAGTTCGGCGCATTTTTTCTTTCTTATTGTATTTTGTGCGGATTTATTTTTTCGGTCTCATAACATTTTTTTTTGGACCCAGGCCGCTAGAAAGTTGTAAATAGTTAAAAATAAAAGCACGTCTCGTAAATTTTTTTTTTCCTTCTTATTTTTAGCGAAAGAAGTGGGGGTGGGAGGGATTATAAAGATTTTTTTTTTGGGGCCGATGAAAAGTAACCGTGCGGAAAAAGGAGAAAAAAAGTTGGGCTAGATGTTGGACTAAACTAAAAAAAAAAAAAAAAAAAAAAACACTTGGGCCGGGCCAAATGAGCCCAAGGCCCAAGTCAAACATTTGGCCACTGTTGATGAACAGTGGTCAAATGTTTGAGGATTAGTATTATGTTAAATACGTAATATGATAAGTTTTATAAGTTATTGAAGTTTTAATTGAATAAATTTTTTAATAAATGGATCAGAGCGAATACCTTAAAAGATGAACAAAATAAAAATAGTAAAGTGAACGATTATTATAATAAATATGAAATATACAATTTTTTTTCTTTTTCTTTCTATTGCGTGCCAGTAATAACAGCAAGGATAAACACAAGTGAGTTAACAAAAAGGGAAACCAAACTTATCTGCAACCAACAGAAGAAAAACCAAACCAAACCAAAATAAATGCAACCGACATCCGGTGGTGGTATTGGTCTCTCACGCTTCCGGTCAGCACCAGCAACATGGCTAGAAGCTCTACTAGAATCTGAAGAAGAAGATGTCATCATTGATCCACCTAAACCACCTTTAACACCACCTCCTCATGCCCATCCATTTCATCAACAACATACTACTACTTCTAGAGCTCCTGCTACTTACGTGGATCCTATGTTGTTACCACCTACTACTAGTGTTGGTATTAGTGTTGCTAACAGGCAGAATAGTTTGCCTGTTGAGTTCTTTTCTCAGATCAATGCTCCTGGAGATGGTTTTGTTTCGGGTTACTCCAATTCTGGATATGATGATTATATTTCTCCTTCTGGCTTGGATGATCATCGACCTAAGTTTACTACACAGCTGGTTAGTCCCTTTTTTTAAATATATAAAAGAACTATAATGATTTTTGGGTAGCTAATTAATGGATTTAAAATTAAGAAAAACTTACTATATTTAGTAATTAAGAAAACGGCTTCAAATACTAAGCAACTTGCTTTATTAAAATCCAAGAGTCAATTCACATAATAAGCAGTAGATACTTGTGACAAACGTGACAAGTTGTGCGTTGCACAAGTATACATTTATCTAGCAGTTTTATACAAATTGTCAGTCTTATATAGGTTATGCACGTTTTACATAAATATTTAGCTTTTTACGGGACTAAAAATATCGATGAGAAGACTGATGATAGATCGAACTTTGATTTAATCTGAATATTATCCAGAGTGGAGACCAGAGTGCATTGTTGGATGCTGAGATGGATAAGCTGCTAGGGGAGTCAGTGCCGTGTCGAGTTCGAGCAAAGCGTGGATGTGCTACTCATCCGCGGAGTATTGCTGAGAGGGTTATTTTCTTGTTTTAGCTGTTATTGTTGTGGTTATGTTAATGGTGACTAGGGGGAGTAATTAACTTTGGTGAAATTATATTTGTGTTATAAGGTTAGGAGGACTAAAATTAGTGACAGAATAAGGAAGCTACAAGATCTTGTTCCAAATATGGATAAGGTAAGTAAATCCCTTTTAGTCCTTGTTTCCATTATTAGTAACTGCTTTAAATTTCAATGGATATGATACACTGTACTACTACTGCCTTTATAGTTTTATTGAGTGTTTGTCATATGCCAGTAGTAAAGGTACTTAAATTCAATAATTATGGGGACATTATGACTTTTAGTGGTCAAACTAAGGCCTACACTACCAAACATTTTATCACCATTCATTGGGGGTGATGTGACATTATTGACGTGCCGCCGAGGCTTAGAAGCTGAAACTTTTGGTTTATGGTAACTCGGTATAGTTTATGAATTGAGATTGTCAAAGCTCTTACGAAATCTCTTTGTAGTCATTTATTCATGTATGTACGGGTTTAATTAACTATAATGGTTATGGTGAGTGTATTACATGTAGTCATATATCTTTGTTGTTATAAAGGGTATTGTAGAATACAATATTTTATGCAGCTACCTACACAAACCTCAAACCTTTGTCGATATATGTTAATGCCTGAAATTTGGAAGACATAACATAAAGTATGTTCATTAGAAAGGCAGGAACTTATATACTGTATTTCCCATGTTGGATCCTAATGTATATCAACGGGAGCAGTAGAATCTTAAGCTGTAAGTTTGAACCTATCATTGGTAAGTTAAATTTTCGTGTAGCTTAGGGTTAGGCGCAAAGCAGTGGCGGACTCAGGTTTTTTAAAGACGGAGGGCAAAAAAAATTTCTTTTGACAAAAGTCGTTGTGCACACTAGAATGAAGACATAGATGCAAGGTTTTTACATTGTTTGCCTTCAAGGTGGGGGGCAATTTGAATTTGCGATGGGGTTCACTTTAATAAAATGGTCAATAGAAAAAAATTTACACTAAAAACTGATTTTTTTTTGGCGAACCATGGAGGGCACCACCCCCCCAAACCCCTCATATACATCCGCCCCTGGCGCAAAGGTTCTCTCGATTTTGATGGGATTTTTTACTACTTTGTTTCTCTCAATTGTCTTCGGCTCAAATTTAGCGGAACCAATGTGAAGGGCATTAACTATATGCAATTATCAAAACGTATATATAAAATGGATTCGTTAAATATCGTTCGGTTCGTAAATTATCTGACTGACTGACTCATGTATAATGGTAAACTGTTGGATGGTTAGAGGTGTTATGTATGTTCCATTGCTACCTGGTGTTTGTGGGTGCCTCCGAGTTTTCGGTCATGTTTCTATGAATAAAAGTATTTCTTCTCGTAAAAAACATTGATTATCTATTTGCATATTCGTTTATATTTATCTATTAAGCCTCTTATTGAGAAGGTGTTCTAATGTGCAATGGGTCATGATGCAGCAAACCAATACTGCAGACATGCTAGAAGAGGCTGTTGAGTACGTTAAATTTCTGCAGAGACAAATTAAGGTATATGTTGTCACTCCAATGCCATTCATTTTTTAAAGCAATCATAAAGATGAGATTCCTATTAGTTTCATGTAGGGTTGGCTAAATGGGCAGAAATTCCTGGTTGTGTGGTGGGTGGCTTTTTCCAGCTCAAGAGGTTTTGGTCGGGTTTTAGTTGACCTGACACTTGCTTTCCCAAAAGTGTATTTTTTTTCTTTTTATGATACTCGGAAGTTACTATAATTTCAGTAATAGTGTTAACACATTTTGGACAGCTTTCAACCCGCTGGCTTTTAGGCTAAACTTTTTCAGATTTTACCCGTTTACCCTGTTAGAGATATACTCAACATTCCAACCCAGTCTGACATATTTATTAGTTAATGGTTTAAAATTTCTCCCTTTTATTTCGTATAAATCAAATGCGGTAGTTTATTAGTTGACTTTGCAATCAAGTTAATTTCTGATCTGATTCATTAACACACCCTCCAAATGCAGGAGCTTAGGGAGCATCGAGACAGATGCACATGCTTGGTTAAGGTTTGATCATGGTAAAGAAGTCACGAGTTTTATAGTCATACAAGAAATCAGCAGTCTTCATCTTATCATGACCTCCTTCGAACTATGGTTCTTTCAAATCTGAGATCAAATTATATTTTGTTTCAAGATCCGGGAAATACCATCAGGAATGAGTTAATTGGTACTTATGTGACGTTTGTCACCCTCGCTTGTAATCATGTGTACCGTATCTGGTCATGTTACATGTAGGATTCCGTTAGTATGTGTCAGTAGTAAACTTCTATAGAGAAAATGACCGGTATGTATACCTGTGTCACTAGCTAGTTGCGTACTCCCATAAACGATCTAGGGAGCTTGTATGTCATGATGCCGACTCTAGTGGTTCGGATGTCGAACACGGGTATACGAGTGTACAATGTTGCCTTTTAACACTCCAGATGAATAACTGTAGTGGTGACGGAATGTGAAAGTTACATCTTTGTATGTGACACGATGATAGTATAATAGTATTAGCTCAAACAATATGGCACAAACATGAATATTGGTTGGTGGGTCAACTTGGTTTAACGAGTGAATTATCGCTTTCACAGCATAAGGTAAATGTGTCGAATGGAGTTAGGGTTTGTTAATTAAAGCATAGACGCTTATGATAGGAAATGCATGCTGCATTCAGTCTTTTTCAAATTGCGGGTCATTCGGTGGTAAACTATGTCTTTTATGCCTACAAATTATTGGTCATAGTAGTGAGTGGCGCCATTACTTATTTATGTAAATACGAGTTACCCGTGACCAGAAGGTTATTCATGTTAAGCTAAAAAATGATTTAAGAGGCGTGGTGCCCGTCCATTTTAGCTAACTTGGTACCGCCATGACAAAAATGGGGGTCAAGGGGGCAGCGCTGTTTGCAAGGGGCAGCACTATGAAATATTGGAAGATCTTTTTTAATTGGGTGGTATATGCTTTTCCCTCCTACCGGTTTTTCCGGACAAGGACCAACATTACTAATCATCGTGTTTGTTGCATCCGGCCATATTTAACAGATTGCAAGTAATTTTCAGTAATAAAACAAGTTTTGGTTGCTTTCAATTGAACACACACCGGTATTTCTGTCATCTGCTCTGATTCTCATGCTGTTGAAGTAATTCTTCCTAGGTAGGTCGTGTGAGAGAGATCCTTCGGACTTGTAATGTCTAGATTCTTCGGATTCCTGTATAAATGAAACAGACGTGTTAGCGTCGGTGTGACTCTAAGACCAAGCTCCGGCGTAAGAGTAAGTATGTGATGATGCCGAAAGGCTTAAGTAATAAATGTAGGTGAGAATGTAGTAAATGCTACATGGGTGTGTATAAATGTGGGGTATTTATACATGTCTGATTACTGTCACACCCCGTCAAGGCGGAAAAGCGAGGCGTAACGAGATAGGAATCGTCACAACACATTGATGTCACAATAAAGAATAACTAAAATGCATATATAAATCAAAATGTCATGACGACACCTGACACAAGAGGGGACTTGTATCGAGGTTAATTGTAACCATAACAATACATAGTCATATAAACAAAATGCAAAACGTCAAAGTACCAAATATGAAATTATCTCAAGTATGAAAGTACGTAATGTAAATGATAGGGATAATGACCTCAATGCAAGTATCCTAAGGTCTCGCTAGCCATTCAGTCTTAACTCCTTAAGCTTCGCTAAATTCATCTGAAAATTGATACTCTCAAGTGTCAACATTACGTTGGTGAGCTCGTAGGTTTAAACACAAAACAATTAAAAAACTGTGAACATTCAAAATCGTTGGACAATACTAGGTTATAAACATACACGATCAGTCTCATATCACGACATAAGTAGGCGTTACCCCCGATCCAATCACACACAACATAGGTAGGTGTTACCCCGATCCAGTCACAAGCTAGCGTAGCAGTCATGTATCATCATTATGAGTTACATAGTTTGGCTGGAATGGCACAAGCAACTCATACTTTCATTTATTCACAAATGTTCCACACAAATTGTACACATATATGTTCCACACAGATAGCAATATAACCATGTCCAAATAGGAAAACAAAATTATTTAATCACAACATGAAAACATTTTAAAACCATGTTTGAGTACCATTTCACCCCGAGAAAACAAGTAAAAAGGGGCTACGAGAACTCACCTCAAAATCACAAAGCGCGCACAAAATCCAAGCTATGAATCTACACGATAATAACACACGGGTTACACATGGTCAAGGCTTTACGACCTTAACTATGTAACCTTCAATTTATGGACTTCTAATGTTTGTAAACACACCCATGAATCATCCAACATGTTCCCACAATTTATCTACTCTTTAATTATGTTTTACTTCAACATTCAAAATCCCAGATTATTGCAGAAAATTAAGGTCACTTTACGAATTTTTATAAAATACTAAACGACCTCTTCTGACTTTCAAATTCGGACCAAATCAACTTCAATGAGTTCTAAACCTACTGCAATTTTTCCAATAATTTTTATTAAGCATTACTATTTTTAAAAATTCCACAACACAAACTGTCCAGAAAATAACCTGATCGCACACCAAAATATTTGATTTTTCTAAAAATACTTAGACAACTCATAAAAATCTAAAAATTTTATTGGGGTTATTAGACACCTTGAACCTATACCAGATTTAATTTCATAATTTTTTAGGAATATTTAATGGGGTTTTTGACCTCACCAACACGACCCAAATCTGTCCAGAAAACTCAGATTCGACAATAAATTTTCTAAAAATCTTTTGATTTACTTCCACTCATCCTTAACACTTGATGCCTAGTTCGTTGGAAAGTACACTCTTTGTAGATGATTTTATACACCATAAACTCCATAAAACTCGTTCGTATCATCAACTTATGAATCAAACAATCTGACCTAAAATTCTGCTCAACATCAATTCTGAATTTAACACATTCTAAACCTAACCAAACACATAATTAATCTACTAATTAATCCCTAATCATAATTTTATGTTTATACATCATTAATTACATAAATTTATGAAACCCTAATTTTCTATCACTTTAATGTTACATAATTTTAAATTTTAAATTAAGTAAATGGATGAATAAGGGATTATACCGAAATCTTCTTACGTGAAGACACACTATCTTACTCCTTAAAAATTCTTCAAAATTTTTTGATGAATGATTTCTTGTTCTTTGTGTCGACCATTTAGAAAACACTTCCTTTTTTTTCCCTTCTCCTACACGGATCCAAACAACCCTTTTAATTATTATTTTTTTATTTT
>BQNB010020420.1:0-55002 GCA_026074375.1 Tanacetum coccineum | reverse complement strand
TCATGTCACCACATATAATAAGCTGCAAATCATATATCTATAGTCTTCTTCCCCTTTTTGTAATCATCCAATAGGGGTCTTCTTGTAGAATAATGATGGCTTGTTGTGGAAAGTATTATGAAGACATTTGATGCAATGGCTTTTTAAATCAATTATGTGACAAGGGTACCCTTTTTGTTTGTAGATCACCGAAGTGAGGCAACGATACAAATAAGGACTACAAGCAGATTGCCGGATGAGGCAGCAGTCACATAAGAGAGGATGATGTTATTGTACTTAGATGTCTCTCATTAATAATTACTATTTGAAGCCAACACGGACGCATTTGGATCTTGAATAGTGATGAAATTATGGCTCATTTTTGGTGATTATTTTGAAGAAGATTGGTTATTACTGTATGATGTTGTGGTTGATTTTCACAGGTGCGTGTCTTATTATATCTCAAATGGCTTACAACATTTTGAGGTAACTTGTTTGTGCTTAAATGGTGTTGACGAAGACTTGATGAATCTAGCAAAGGTGTACGATCTACCTTATGATGCTTACTACGTACATTTGCTATCACTTTAAGGAGTTACGTTATTGTGCTCAGTGTCTCATTTAATAGAGGAATGAGGATTTTGTCAAGAGACATAGGTCTACTTATACATAGCAGGTATGAGACTCGACGTCATGTGGATAAACAGGATATAAGACACAAGTTTGGGAAATTCAACTTCTTCAACAAATTCGTATTATTCGTTTTTCTTCATCATTGATAATTTGCTGCTTGGAGCCTACTAAGTCCATGATTCAAGAGATGGTAAACATGTTAAGGGGAAGCTTATTGTTTATTTACCATCTACATGCACTCCTATTTGATTATGACAAAAAGGGGAAGAGTGCATGGATTCAGGGGAAGTTCTTCATCTATATTAGCTTCAAGGGAAGCTTGTGCTTATTGGTTTTGTCATTATCAACTAGGGGAAGATTGTTAGGAATTATACTTTGAGTTGATTATGACAAAACATATTAAAGATGGAGGATCTACAAGACAAAGCTGGAATAACATTAATGCTGATTGAAGATTAGTCAAACAGTATTTAATGCTCAGCTAAAAGATAAAGATCAACATTAATGCTGATTGAAGATTAGTCAAATAGTATTTAATGCTGATTTATAGTTTCCTAATTTTATTTGATCTTATCTTGTCTTGTAAACCCTAACCCCTCTAGTATATAAAGAGGGGTAGGCGTCTAGGTTTATGATTCATTCAATTCACAATGTAAACCTAAAGGTGTGTGTGTGTACTCTAGGCGTCAAGTCTTTGTAAGACGCCTAGGATTATAGTTAGCTTATTAGTAGCTTAGTAGTATAGTAAGCCTTTGTATCCTGATCAAATACAATGAAAGGCTTAACGTTTATTAGTAACACCTTGTTCTTAACTATGATTGTTTTATTTGTTATTCCGCTGGATCATGGTTATGATATCCTAGATGAGCTAGATCGATTTTCAACATGTGGTATCAGAGCGGGTTGCTCTTGATATCTAGGATTCAAGGTTTTATGGTCGAAGAACAAAGAAGAATCCTTAAAATCCGTTTAGGGTTTTTATGTTCGTCACTTTCTGGGCAGCCATGGTAAAACGGTCATAACTCATTCGTTAACCGTTGGATCTTCATGAAATTTCAATTGAAGGTTCTACACACATATATCTACAATCTGACCGGAGCGATCGTCAAGATAAGCGTTTGATAAAAAGTTATGCTATGACGAATTTGGCTGCAGAAAAGGTATTATTTTTAAGTTTTGTTTTATGATTCAAGAATGAAAGCTTTGAGATTTGTAATATGTTATGAAGATGATAGTTGTCTTGCATCTGGTAATAATAACGGGTGAGTATTATTATTGTTTCAACTGGCTTTGGTGAGGAGGTCCGGCGTACATGACCAACAATGAACCCTAGCTGAGATGTAGTGAGTATGACTTGGAGGAACTAGATCGACATGATTATTGCAAGTCGAATTAGTTTTCATGATTGATTTCATGAAGCACGACATATTTAAAGAACATCAGATATTGTGTGATTGTGACAAGAGTACAAAGCTGCCAAGGATTCACGCTTGTTTCACTTAGTACTGCTCGTATTATTTTAGTACCGCCAGAAGAAACGAGTTAGTACTGCTGGCTGTTGGTTTGTACCGCTGGTTAGTGACAGAAACTGCGATGACTCAGTGACAGAAAATTGTGTCACTAAAGCTTGGGAGGAAGGAGCAATTGGATTAGTGACAGTTTTTGCAACAGTGTTGTGACAGCTTAGTGACTACTTTGTGACAGTTTTGGGACAGAATGTTGGTCACTAAAATGGTAGTTTTTAAGTTTGTACCGTTTGATAGTACCGCTTGCTTTGTCCGATATAACTAGTATGTACCGCTAGTGTTGACAGATATCGGACGACACACACTTTTGGACGTGTTTGGATCTCGGACGATGATGTGGATAAAGGCTCATATTGGTGATTATTTTTTTGATGACATTTGGTGCAATAGTTTTTGAAACGGGTATGCACATTCGGTGCAGCGGATTTCATTCAAATATGCGACAAGGACACTCTTTTGATTAAGATTGCAGGCATTGTGCCGCCTACGTATTTGATAAATTGACTATTTCTATTTGCAGAATTATGTGAACATGGGCTACTTTCTATTAGGTAACAGTTGATCGCGTGTTAACGAAAGTTTGAACACGAGTGGACGATTGTTACAGTCTCGTAGAGTCGTACGATACAACTAAGCTAATAATTGCGTGGTCACGTAAGTATGGATGATGGAAGCGTACCTATATAATCTTTTTAATGACTACTGTTTAGAGCTTAATAAGTTCGAGGTTCAAAAGATGGTAAACATGTTCGTTTAAGGGGAAGCTTATTTTTGTTTATTTGTTTTACCATCTACATGCACTCCTATTTGATTATGACAAAAAGGGGAAGAGTGCATGAATTGAGGGGAAGTTCTTCATCTATATTAGCTTCAAGGGAAGCATGTGCTTATTGGTTTTGTCATTATCAACTAGGGGAAGATTGTTTTCTGGTCGGACTATCCCTTTGTTTGATTCTATAATAGTTACACAGGGTGAAGGCTCAGAAAACCCAACTGAGCCCCATCACACACCCTCAGCTCAAGATGAACCTACTTCTCAACATGATCAAACTACTTCTCCAGAACCTCAACAACAAGAAACAACTATACCATCACCATCTCCTTCTGACATTCCCATACATAGGAGATTAACCAAAGGGACTATACGGATTTCTCAATCTAAAGTCCCTTCACCTGGAGCAGATGAGACTGCATCTCCATTAGGAGATGACAAACATGGGGAGGCTTTTCCTACTGCCACTAGCTTAGATGCAGGGCAGGACAGGGAAAACTTGCTAAGACCTCTGCCATGCCCCATGAAGCATCACCAAAGGTTACTTCTCTTGGTGGTGGTGAGGGCAGTATGCAACAACAACTAACAAAATTGATGGATATGTGTACCAGCCTTCAAAGGCAACACTCACTCATGGAAGCAAAGGAATCAGGAGTCAAGAATTTGGAAATCCCAATTTGAAGGACTCAGATTCAGATCTTGAGATAATGAGAAGATGCAGAGAAGGCTTTGTCAGGGGGATGCTCCAAACACGGGGGGGTGGGGATGATTAAGGGAGGGATTTGGTTGAGAAAAGTATGCAAAGGGGAGAGAACAAGTACAGGTGGAAATGGCCATTGTCCTTAAGCACTTTTGGAGATTGCAAATATTTACCAGTTGGATGGTAAAGTTAGTTTTTACCACTGCTAGTGCAAATGTTTCCTGTGTTGTTGCCACCACTAGTGGAAGTTTTCCCACTGCTGCTGTTTTTACCACTGCCAGTGTTGCAACACCAAGAGTGACGAGATCTTCAAGAGGAATTGTCATTGAACCATCATCTCATATATCTGTCAACATACCATCTATTAGCAAGAAGGACAACGGAAAAGGGATCATGACAGAACCTGAAAAGAATAGTAAAGAAAAGGTTCTAGATCAAATGAGTGCTCAGCTAGCTAGCTAAGATTAGAAGAAGAGTTTGCTCTAGGAGATCAAGAATAAGAGAACAGCTGAGAGAGGACTCTGAGATAGTAGAGATTCATGCTCACACAGAACTTGATATGATGAACTGCAGAACTTGTAGGAGCATTGAGTGGGTTTGAAAGCATTAGTGAGTATGACAGCTGAAGCAGAATTATAATAATGAGAAGGTTGAATTGATTAAGAATTGCTCAAGTATCAAAGGGATCTTGCTAAATCAGAAGTAAGTACAATCTCAGCAAAGTCAAGCTAACTACCAAGAGTATGAGACGACCGAAAATTCTACACATCAAATTAAGAGCAGTGCTGGGTTTAGGAATGCCAAAGACTTCAAAGGATAACTTTTGATTAGATTAAGAAAATTATTTCCAGTTTGGGAAAGGTTCAAGAGTTTATACTATGTTCCAACTGATAAGTGAAAGACTTAAGAGATCAGGAATTCAGTTGCTTGAAAGCTCAAAGAAATTAAGACAGCTAAAGCCTAGGTTAGAAAATCTCTCAGAGCAACAAACTACGAACCTAAAGGTGTATCTGAGGAAAAGCTTAAGAAGTGATGGAGATGAGTCCCTACAGAGAAAAGTTTTACATTGAAGATCTACAGGTAATAACGTCTAGTTAGATTGGGAAGTCTATGGTGAAGGACAAATAAAGTTTTGGAAGATTGTCAGAGTTAGGGATCACTACAGAAGTTTACCAATATTTTGAAGAGATGCTAGGAAATTTGATTGATAGAGGAGGATTGGATAGCTTTGGAGCCTGCGTCAAAAAGACTTTCAGTATAAAGACCCTACAGAGGACAAAGAGAAGATGCTTTGGGTTGAGCTAAAGAGGCTTTATGAACCAGATCCTAGAGACCAACTATGGGCACTTCAAAAGTACATGCATGATCCCTTGGAATGGAAGCTGTATGATACATGTGGTGTTGCATATGTATTATTGGAAGGGGACATGAGATTTTCATGCTAGTAGAGAAAGACTATCCTTTTATAAAAGAACTCACAACTATGATGTTGTGAACCAAGCTGCAAGTAGATCAATACTCAGAAATGGCTAATGAACTTCTAATGAAGATATATAGTATTGCAAATAGTCCAAGATGATGAGATGTTTGGAAGCATCCTCTCCAGGTTAGCATTTTATTCTAGAAACTTGATTTGAAGATAGAGTATCAAGTTTAGGGGAGGATTGTTAGGAATAAAATGCTCTAAGGAATTTCCACAGTTAGTCATGTTCATTCCCACTGCTAGTGTTATGTATTCGCACTGCTAGAGAAAGGTTTCCACTGCTGAAGTTTTTCCACTGCTGTCTTAAGGATAAGGATTACTCTGAGTCAAATACGCGTTATTGTTATATTTGGAATGTATCTTGTGTATATCTCTTTTATTTAGGAGATATGGTTTAGGTCTTATCTTGTACAGGGCTCCTTGTGCTATAAAAGGGGTCCTTAGGTTAGAGTAGAATATAGATCTTCAACATATACACACATCATCAATCTGAAATACATTCTCTCATAGCTTTAAGGTTGTGTAAACCCTAGTACTGGTTGAGTACTCGTATTATTACATCAATAATATTAAAGCTTTTTGTATAACTCACTATTCCATTCATTTCATTGTTATTCTTCTTGATCATTAAAGGTTAGATTCCGCATAACCTTTGGTGAAACATCTTAAGAAAGTTTCTCTCATTGTTAGTTTAGATTTATCCAAGGTGACAATAACCTTACAAGCTAAGGCATTAGATCTAAGTTTGGAAACAACATTCATGCCATTTACATAATTAAGCACACCGACATCATGATTAGCAGTAATTAAACATTGCTTACACATAGCACAAACAACTTCAGATTTATCATTCTGAATAGCACGCTTAATGGTGATTACATTCAGATGACATATGTTTCTTATTCTTAGAAAGCAGTAAATTCCTAGGGTGTTCTTCTACTTCAACTTCTTTATTCTTGCTGCAACTACTCTTAGATGCAGAGGGGACCCTATCATTCTTTGTATTGCTCCTAGGCTATGGCCTTCTGGTCTTAGCAGTGTTGTCTACTCCTGTAGAAGATAAACCATTTGAGTCAGAATTAACATCTTTCTTAGTGATGACATGAGGTTGTGAAACAGTGATCGGATTTATCGTAACGCTTGCTTTAACTTTGTTAGGTACATACTTTTCTTCCCTATAAGCCTTAAAAGGATTAATCCTAAACATTCCCGGGGCAATCACATTATCATTTTTCACAACTTTTGATTCTTATGGTGTGGGTACCGAGTTTGAAGTGACTGGTTTTGACAAAGCATGTGTCTCATTGATCTTGGGAAGACCCTTAGATTTTGGAAAAGGAGTTACAACATTGAGTTTTGGTTTAGAAGAAGAAGGTGGTTTTCCCAAAATTGATTGCTTATAAAACTGAGTATTCACAATCGTACCTTTGGTTGTGTCCTTTTATTCAGAAACCTTATCAAATAATTGAGCTCTTAACTTAGCATTTTCATAGATCGTGTCATGTAATTTATCTTACAACGAGTCAATTATTGTTTTGGTTTGAGCCCGAGTCACTGAGATAGAGTCAAACAGGTTTTGTATGTGGTCTTAAGATGAGCATTTTCTTTTTCATAATTTCAAACCTGAAATTCTAATTCTACGTTCTCATTTTCTAGTTTCTGAGACAAAGGATCAAGGGTATTTGATACACATGGAGTATCCTTACTTTACCCTTTTGATCTCCCAACTGAGCTTGCAACCGTTTAATCTTTTGTTGCATGTCATTATAAGCTTTATCGTACGAGATTTTGTCATATTTGCATTCTTCACACTTTTTGTACCAATTATTTCAAGGTTTAGCATATTCATTCTCCTTTTTAATGATACAATTTTCAAATCGTTCTTTCGTATGGTCAAGCTCAGTTTGGAAGTTTGATGTATCTATAACAGAATTACTTTGCAAGAGATGCTCGATTTCCAATTCCAAAGCCTTGTGTTTGGCAAGAGAGTCATCATCTTCTTTTGCAAGAGATGTGCTTAGACAAGAGACTCATCAGCTTCTTGCAAGAGATTAAAGTCTCGACAAAATTTGGCTGCTTTTTTTTTTTTCCCCCTTTCAAACTTGTATTTCAAAATTTTGAAGTCTAGATCTACTTGGTGATGATAGGAAAAATTTCTTCTTTTAAAATTTTGTGAATCTCTTGATGAGGCATTGGACGACAAATTGTGTGTATCTAAAGTCATTCTATGTTTTGACAACACGGATGAAAGAGTCACAATGGTGCATTTTACCTCATTTAGAATTTTCGTGCAACACTTAGAGTAGTGGTACATCCAAAATTCTTCATTTGGTTTTGAAATCGATTTTGAAACAGTGGCCGTTTTGGAAGTATTTACAACATACACCTCTTCTTGTGACTTGGCCGTTTGAGAAACAAAAATCCCCGAAAGATGATTAATCTTTGTGTAGTTTGCCGGTTTTATTTCTTTGTTCAATTGTTTCATTTTTTGGCGACTCTCTTGAGCAAGTTGCAGTGTCTCTTCCGAATCATGCACAACAGGAGGATCATGCTTTTCAAGTAACACTTTGCCATTGTACAAACTTTGTTGTTTTCCCTAGCTAGCTGGAGATAAACCGGATTTTGATAACACCAGAAGACCATTTTCTTTCCGGTGTAGGTAAAACGAGTCTGGTCTTAGGTGAAAGCATGTGCATCGTTTGAATCGATGAACCCGTTTTAAACCAAAATAATAATCTAATTCCTTATCTTATTCTCAGAAGAATTTGTTTATCAAGAAGCTCGTCTTCGCGTATATGGAAATCAACTTCAACTTTTCTATTTCTTCAAGAATGAGAAGAAACATTGATTTTTCCGTTGAAAGCTGTTTACTTAAAATGAAATTTCCTCAATCAAAGTTGTTAATTGTTTACCGAGCTTAAATGGAGAGCATTTATCTTTCGTAAGACATTTGTTCTGATAAACCGAATTTTGATACATCTTTCAAGTTTGTCAATTTTTCTTGACTAATTCAAAACACTTTTCTAGATTTTTTATATCTTAGCAGCTCAGTGTTCAAATTCAGCATTTGTTTCTTTCATTTTTTTTCTAAATTTTAACCGTGTACCTTTCCAACTTCAAGTGCCAATTAATTAAAATGATTCAAAGTAAGCACGGGTTGATCCTCAACAGTTGCAGGATGTTGATCTACTATCCACCCTACCTGTATACACATAACGAGAAATCAGAAATAGCATACTATCATTCTGTTGTTCTTGGTATGGTTCAGGAAAATGGGTTCGAGTAGCTCAATAATACTGCTCCCTCTTGAGTAACTTATTAAATATCTCATTATCAAAGCAGATGTCATAGATAGTTGTACCTCAGCTGACCGCCTGAATCATAGACGGAGCGTTGTCATCGAGTACCCGATGTCGATGCTTGCTGCAAATTATCCTTCAAAATGGCAGTTTCATGACTTCCTCAATTTCTATCTATAATCTTGCTGGCAGCAGCCATCAAATCAAACTCTTCCGCTTAGGGGGGGGGGGGGGGGGGGGGGGGGGGGGGGGGGGGGGGGTGAAATGAGTTGGATTCTTCTTCTTTCTTCCTTTCTGAGCAATCACACAACTGAGTCTTAGATAAGCATCATCCCTTCATCCTTGTCTGACTGTGCAGTTCCTCAGCAAAGATGACCCCAATCCACTGCATTGTAACACCTATCTTGATACCATTATTTCCGTAGCTCATACCCACAGCCCGTGCTGCACAACACATTTCCAATCCAATATTCAGAACACCATTTGCCCATTCTGATTACCAATAATTTCGGAACACCCTGATTCAGAACTGCAACTTTGAACACCCTGATTCCCACATTCAGTTACTCGTCATTATACCCATATTGATACCCAACATTCTGCCCAAAGCATACTGTCTAAACTGATTCCCACCATTAGCTCCAACCATCTGCATATTGTTCATGTCTGACCCAATCCATTACCTGGTTGAGCAATCTGCCATACGAGGGTTTTGGATGAAATTCTCTTGTTGTTGGTTGGTGTGAGTAAGTTTAGTTTTGAATGCCTTAGCCATTAGAGCGAGTCCATGATACATTACGTTGTGGGATCTGTAATCTTCGGGATTTGGTATTGGGTTGTTGATGAAGTTCAGTTGAGAATATGGTTGTGGGTTATAGTTGTTGTTGATTGGTTGGGTTGTGGGTAAGTAGGTACTTGTAATGGTTTTCTTGGTGAAACGCTGGATAGTTGAAAGATTGTTGAATTTGCCATGAGAGCTAGCGGATCATTGTGTTTTTGCAAGTCCGTTCAGCTCTTTGATCATCAACCTCCTTTGATTGACTTCAAGAAATCATACAACTGAGTGTAATCTGTCGTTTGCAAGTCCTACGTTTGATGAACAATAGGTAACATCCGCTCCATTCTGTTTGTAAGTTGTTTAGGAACTTGAATTAACTACAACTTCAGGAAAGTGTTTTTGTTTTCTCTATAAATCATTCATCAATATGAGAAACGGTGAAGTAAGACTCAATCGATTCCCATCAGTGGAAAGCAAAGCCTTTTCCATTCATTAAACAACTTACCTTCTTTTTATGAATTCCAATATCAGAACACCTTCAATCATTGTTGCACACGGTACCACGATTTTACCTTAGCATTTCACAACTACACACAGCATAGATTTCCTTCATGGAAGACCGAGAAGAATGTCTGAATAGCTTGATTATCTGCTTCCAACTGTTTAATTCTGCTACTGTGAAGTTCATCATCGGTTTGTGCATGTAACGTTTCAGGACAGTACTTCAACGATCTGCATCACTGGTTCAGGTAATCATCGTCTTGCATATGGACCATCAAATGGAGTTGTTAGATTCACTTTTTCCATTTGGTCTACTCTTAGCATAACAGAGAAGACGTGATGACCATGGAACATAGTTCTCTTTGTTAAGCATAGGAGGACGGTTTTCAGAACCGGCTGCATAAATGTCTTGTGAGTCGACATTGCAAAAAGTTGATGTGAAATGATAAACAAGGATCTTTAGTGGGTAAAGTGATTTGTTGTTTGTTTGTGAATTTGAATCAATTAAACGTTCACCGCGGATTTTACTCGTCTATGATCAAAACCGATAATGAAATAACGGATTTAACAAGATCACTATATAACCGTGAATTGATTTGATTCGGGATCAGCGGCGAAAAATTTCAAAATACTGAAGAAGTGTCAATAAATCTAGAAAACGATGTTTTATTTGGGCTTCGAAAAATCCTAACCTGCAAAGGTGTTTACAGCTGTGAAAAAGCAAGAAGAAACCTTATAAACCTAAATATGAGGACACCAACCAAGAAAAACTCTATCTTTTGCACATGGATCTTTGTGGACCAATGCGTGTCGCAAGTGTTAATGGAAAGAAGTACATCCTCGTCGTTGTTGATGATTACTCTCGATTTACATGGGTTAAGTGCTTAAGGTCAAAAGATGAAGCTTCAGATTTCATAATCAAGTTTCTCAAGATGATCCAAGTGCGGCTTAAAGTACCTGTCCAACGCATCAAAACAGATAATGGAACTGAATTTTTTAATCAAACTTTGCATGAATATTATGATAAGGTTGACATCTCTCATGAAACATCTGTTGCTCGCTCTCCACAGCAAAATGGTGTTGTTGAAAGACGGAATCGTACGCTAATTGAAGCTGCCCGCACAATGTTGATTTATGCAAAAGCTCTATTATTTTTATGGGCATAAGCAGTTGTTACCGCATGTTACACCGAAAATCATTCCATCGTACGTCTTCGTCACGGCAAAACACCATATGAGATTTTACATGACAAACCTCCTGACTTAACTTTTTTACATGTATTTGGTGCACTTTGTTATCCGACAAACGATAGCGAGAACTTAGGCAAGTTACAACCAAAAGCTGATATTGGTATTTTCATCGGCTATGCATCCACAAAGAAAGCATTTTAAATTTACAACCGACGTACTAGACGAATCATTAAGACAATTCATGTAGATTTTGATAAGCTGACAGCAATGGCTTCTGAACATAGCAGTTCAGGACCCGTACTTCATGAAATGACTCCTGCAACAATTAGTTTAGGACTCTTGCCAAACTCTCCTCCTTCAACACCGTTTGTACCACCTTCGAGAGGTGATTGGGATCTTTTGTTTCAACCGCTATTTGATGAATTACTCACTCATCCACCCAGTGTTGTTTACCCAGCCCCTGAAGTCGTTGCTCTAATTGATGAAGTAGCAGCTCCAGTACCCGCTGTATCAACTGGTTCACCTTCCTCAACTACAGTTGACCAAGATGCGCCATCACTAAGTAACTCTCAAACAACACCCAATACCCAACCTCCCGTCATTCCTAACAATGTTGAAGAAGACAATCATGATATTGAAGTTGAACATATGGGTAATGATTCGTACTTTGGTATTCCAATTCCAGAAGTTCCTTCTGATCAATCTTCATCGTCGGATTCTATTCACACAAATGTGCCTCCCGATCACCAAATTTCTGAACACAATAACAAGTGGACTAAGGATCATCCACTTAAAAATTTAATCGGTGAACTCGGTAGACCAGTTTCCACAAGGCTGCAATTATATGAGCAAGCTCTTTTCTGTTACTACGATGCTTTCCTCACTGCTGTTGAACCCAAGACATATAAAGATGCTTTGACTCAAGCTTGCTGGATCGAAGCAATGCAAGAAGAACTCAATGAGTTCGAACGTCTTGAAGTATGGGAGCTCGTACCCCGACCAGATAAAGTTATGGTTATTACTTTGAAGTGGATATACAAAGTAAAACTAGACAAACTGGGAGGTATACTAAAGAACAAAGCTCGATTAGTGGCTCGTGGTTACCGTCAAGAGAAGGGAATCGATTTTGAAGAGTCCTTTGCTCCGGTTGCAAGATTAGAGGCTATAAGGATTTTTCTCGCGTTTGCTGCTCATATGAACATGGTCGTCTACCAAATGGATGTGAAGACTGTGTTTCTGAATGGTAATCTGCGGGAAGAAGTTTATGTTAGCCAGCCGGATGGGTTTGTGGATAAAGATAAACCAAATCACGTGTACAAGCTTAAGAAAGCTCTTTATGGGTTGAAACAAGCTCTACGCGCGTGGTATGACATGTTGTCTTCGTTCCTGATATCCCAAGACTTCTCCAAAGGTTCGGTGGATCCCACATTGTTCATACGCAAAGACGGCAAAAAACTACTTCTGGTACAAATATATGTCGATGATATCATCTTTGCTGCATCTACACCTGAACTTTGTTACCTATTTTCTAAAATCATGTGTTCAAAATTTAAGATGTCAATGATGGGCAAAATCTCATTTTTCTTAGGACTACAGATTTCTCAAAGTCCCAGAGGCATCTTTATTAACCAGTCAAAATATGCCCTTGAATCCTTAAAGAAATACGGTTTTGACTCTTGTGACCCAGTGGATACTCCCATGGTGGAGAAATCCAAACTGGATGAGGATAAAGAAGGGAAAGCCGTTGATCCATCACACTATCATGGTATGATAGGCACCCTCCTTTATCTCACAGCCAGTAGACCTGACCTACAATTTGCTATATGCATGTGTGCCCGGTATCAGGCTCGGCCTACCGAAAAGCACTTAAATGCAGTAAAAAGGATCTTTCGATATCTAAAAGGAACCGTTAATCGGGGACTATGGTATCCGAAGGATTCTTTGATTACTCTAACAGCATTTGCAGATGTGGACCATGCTGGTTGTCAAGATACACGCCATAGCACATCTACTAGTATGCAATTTTTGGGAGATAGACTAATCAGTTGGTCATTAAAAAGGCAGAAAAGTGTTGCGATATCCAGTCGGGAAGCTGACTATATTACTTTGTCCGGCGGTTGTGCTCAAATACTTTGGATGAGATCACAACTTACCGACTATGGCTTTGGTTTCAACAAAATTTCAATGTATTGTGATAAAAAAAGCATTATTGCCTTATGCTGCAACAACGTTCAACATTCTAGATCAAAGCATATTGACATCAGATTTCACTTTTTCAAGGAGCATGTTGAGAATGGGGTGATCAAACTTTACTTTGTCAATACGAAGTATCAACTGGCGAACATCTTCATTAAAGCTCTTGGCCGAGAAAGAATTGAATTTCTGATCAACAAGTTCGGAATGCGGAGTTTTACGCCGGAGACTCTGAAACAATTGGCAGATGAAGTTGATGAATAGTGGTGGTACCTATTCACATATCCTGTATCATATGTATATACATAAAACCATAAAAACCAAAAAGATTTTTCATTTTTAGAAAACTTTTATAAAAACAAAATACAAAAATATAAAATCTATAAAACCAAAGAAAAAATTAAAAAAAATGAAAAAAATATAAAAAGAGGTAATAAAGGCATGTCTTCTGAAAATCGATAACATTTACGGTCTTAGAAATGTCATTCAATAATGATACGAGGCTGTAAATGAAGTTCGAGCAGAAGTTACAAATGTTTTCAAAACATGCCAAATGGCTTGCTATTATTTCAGATAGTAACCCGGACATCATCTTAAAGGCAAGTATTCCGTCAAAAAGGAAACTTGACCTCTCAACGGGAATTTATTCTCGGGCATGGTCTACTTTATGACCATGTAAAGGCTTGTGTTTACTCTGCAACACAACCCGTGCTTCCTATATTTCCATTTGTGTACGTGTCAGTGCACTTATGTGTTAAAATAAGAGAAATCTTATTTTGGTGTTTGTTGTTTTTCAAAAATATAACATTGCTTCATCAGAAAATGCTTTTTCAATGACATTCGTCTTCTCAAACAACGACTACAGCTCTTTAAATAGAAAACGGGTCAGTGTTTGAGGGGGAGCAAATGTCAAATATCTTCTTCATAATAAAATGTGCTTAAAGGGAAAAAGGTTTTTAAACAATAACGAAATAAATTTCTTTAAGGAAAGTTAATTAAGTTTAGCTTATGTGTGCCTTAATTGCTATGTGTTTATGTGTTTAGGGACTACTTTGCAAAATTAAGTCTATAGGTATGATAGTATAAACATTAGGGACTATTTGTGCTATTTGTTTATCTTGTATATACCTTATAAAACTTATATAAGCAAAATGATAAGGGTTTTATAACTAGAGGGGCCAAATGTGTCAAAAACTAAAATTCTCTTATACCCCACCCACCCAACCCGTCACGTTTCACACACACTCACACACTTAAGAAAAAACTTTTCCTCCCTTTCACTCAAATCGATCGCCACTCTTCATTGCATCATTTCAAGTTGATTTCAAGCTTAAGGTAAAACTACAAACTCGTTCTACTACTCCTAAACAACTCATAACTCGAAGTAATTGAGACTTTGTTCAGATTTGAGCTCGAAAACCCTAATTCTCAAATTAGGGTTTATCAAATTCAAAAATGCATAAATCTTCAAATTAATTGAGGGGTTATGATCGCTATGGAGTGTAGAAGACATGATTACAACAGTTTTATGTATTATTAACACTTGAACGAGTTATGATCAATTGTTCGTACGAAAATTTAGGTTTTTGTGTGTTAATGTAAAATGTTAAGGGGTTTAGTGTGGGAATGTTGTTTTAAGTAATCTTGAATATGTTTGATTGATTATTTCACTCCATTGTTTGTGGTTCGTTGTATGTTTGTGCTAAAATGCGTATAAGGGCTCGTTTTGTGATATGTTCTTGTTTTTATGGTATAAAAGTTGTTGATTAATGTTTCTAAGTGTTGTTCCCTTGCTAACATTGTTGTCCAAATGAGTTTGAGTGCATATTAAGTCGTGTTCGTGAAATCTTAAAAATGAACCGAACAACTCATTATCAATGGAATCGAACAACTCACTCTTGATTGGAACCGAACAACTTACTGTCGTAGGAACTGAACAACTATAATGTAAAAGGAACAAAACAACTGTTGATAGAAGGAACCGAACAACCTTCTGAGTATAAGGAACCAAACAACTATTAATAGTAGGAACCGAACAACCTGTTAGGTAGAAGGAACCGAAAAACTAATAATAGTAGGAACCGAACAACCTCGTAGGTAAAAGGATCCGAACAACTCTCGTTCTTAGGAACCGAACAACTCCTTGTAGTAGGAACCGAACAACTTAAGCCTTGTAGGAACCGAACAACTGTCTCATTAAGGAATCGAACAACTTATAGATAGTAGGAACCGAACAACTAAGGACTATTAGGAACCGAACAAATAGCTCATTAAGGAAATGAACAAGAAGTTTAAAAGACCCAAAATACTTAAGATCAAATTTTCATTTTAAAAGGCGATTTAAAAATCTTAATTAGGGAGATAATTAAAATTGGTTAATTTTTCACTCTAAACAAGTTAAGTTAAGTTGTCGTCGTTAAATGAATAGATCTTAATAAGTGCAAAAAGTCTTAAAGTTCCTAATGCATCGTTCACATCCTGAATCAACTTCACATGCTCACTAAATAGGTCTCTATAGTACATTGTATAACATTGATTGTACATAAACTGTATTGATCCTATCTTAGCAGAATCATGAACACTACAAAAGAACAGCAAAAGGAGTTGGATGATGCTCTTGTCGCACCTGAAAACCGCCTCAAGATAGGGAAAAGCAATCTCCGACTGAGCTCAAATCTCAAATCCAAGGAACCTACTATTCAAGTGGTGCTAGATGCTCTCAAACTCACTCCATTCTACAATGCATTTGAGATCTCTGCTGATGTTCCTGAGATATACATGCAAGAATTCTGGGTCACTGTCACCAGACATCACTCGTCACTTCGTTTCAAGTTGGATGGCAAAAGTCACACAGTTAATGTTGACAACTTCAGAGATATGCTCAAAATTTGCCCCAAACTCCCTGGTCAGAAATTTGAAGAACCTCCACTTGAAGAGGATATTCTATCTTTTATCAGAGATCTTGGACACACTGGTGAAATCAAGTTTTTATCTGATGTCAATGTCAACCACATGCATCAACCTTGGAGATCATTTGCTGCCATAATCAACAAGTGTCTAAGTGGAAAGACTACTGCTCTGGAAAGTCTTCGCCTCTCACGTGCTCAAATTCTTTGGGGCATGTATCACAACAAGCAGGTTGACTATGTCTATCTACTGTGGGAAGACTTGGTATTTCAAGTGGAGAACAAGAATTCTAAAAAGAACAATGACATGTATTATCCACGTTTCACCAAAGTCATTGTCGACTACTTCATGGCAAAGGATCAAGCAATTCCAAGGAGAAACAAGATGTTTTGGCATTATGCCAGGGATGACTTCATGTTCACCACCATAAGAGTCATTTCAAAACATAAGGACACACAAGAATACGGTGCTATTCTCCCTCAGCACTTGACCAATCAAGCCATGTTGGAGTCCCTAAGAGCTACATGGACTTACCATGCTTATGTCTAATGGTGTAAAGACTCTAAAAACCAAAATCTTATAAAGAAGAAAGATGATTCTGATATCATCTCCCAAGAACAAAGCCTACTAGCCTTCAAAAGGAATAAATAATCAAAGACTTCGGCTAAGGGGAGTAAAACAGAAAAGATGAAGCAAAAACTACACATAGTTAATAGGTTTAACGGCGCTATCTGAGGTTTTGCATTATCTGAAGCTGCACCAAATAAAGTTTCGCAACCAAAGATAGCAAGAGAAATAGAATTCAAGCTCTCACGCAAAAGGTGGTTTAGGTGGATGGAGTTGACATACAGTCCAAGGAGGGGGGGAGGGGTGGGGCTTCTGTTGAGCAACAACAAACCGTATCTGGTACAAATGAAGGAGCTGGTGACAAACCAGAGGTTCCCGATGTACCTGAATACAGATCAGAGAGTAAAGAAGAATCTTAGACATTTAGTCAAGGAGAGGATGATGAAGAAAATGATGAGCATGACAGTGAAGATGACAATGACGAGCATGACAGTGCAAATGACAATGATGATGAAGATGATGATCAAGAGAAAGTCAGTTGAGAAACTAAATCAGATGATAACGGAGATGATTTTATTCACCCAAACTTGTCCACATACAAAGCAGATGATCAGGAAGAAGAAAAAGTAAATGATGATGATGAAGTGTCTTCTGATCAGAAGGTTTCAACACCACCTGATTATGAAATTACGAATGAAGGCGAAAATCAAGAGGATGATGATAATGTTGTGGGAGGAGAAAAAGAAGATGAAGAAGATGAGGAACTATACGGAGGACTTGATCGCAACCTGATAAAAAGGAGATGTTGAAATGACGAGCTTAAACTAATCAAGAGACGAAAGAGGTTCACGTGACTTTAACTACACAAAGCTCCTCTGTTTCATCAGATTTGGTGTCTAAATTAATTAATCCCTCTCCGGATACAGGTATCGACTCGATTTTAAATCCAAACATTCAATCAGATATTCCTGTCAATGTATCAGTTTCTGCCACTACTGATACACCTTATTCTGACACTACAATTCCTCAACTACCCATTCAAATAATTCAACCTCAAACAACAAAACACATGATTCCACAACAACAACTATTCCAACAACAACTTTGCCAGAAATCCCCAACTTTGCATCTCTATTTGGTTTTTTGACGAAGGGTATCCTCCATTAGAGCCTAAAATGTCTTGAGTCAATCCACCAATCAATTTTGCTTAAAGCTTTATCATCTTTTATAGACATTGTTGTAACTACTTGCGTTCTAAGATGTTAGATACAGTAAATGTGGTTGTTCAGCTACAATTCAACAAGCTCAGAGAAGAAGCTCAAGCCGAGAATGGCAAATTTCTTAAACAGATACACTCAAACATTAAGGCCTATGAAGACTCAAGGATAGATTTTAAAGCTCAAGTATCTAAGATCATGCCAAAGGTTGAGAAGTATGTCACAGAATCTCTAGGAGATGAAGTGTTGGCTAGATCATCCATTCAACCTCAGACATCTTATGATGCAGCAGCATCTTTCTCAGAATTCGAGTTAAAGAAGATTCTCATCGACAAAATTGAAGAAAAACAATCAATGAATAGATCAGACATTCAGAAGAATCTCTACAATACATTGATTGAATTGTACAACCTCAGAAAAGGACCTCTTTGCTTCATATTGGGGATTGTGGTGACCCTAAGAGAGGACGTGATGGATCAAGACAAACAAAAATGTAGAAAGAAACCCTCTTGTGGATCAAATAGGTACATGCGAAGGAGATCAGGAAAGGAAGAGTCATCAAAAGAAGCAACTCAAAAGGGGTCAAAGTCTACAAGTTCTTCCAAAGGTGCATCTCTAGATCTCAACCAAATCATCAGGCAAGTCTCTTTGCTCATGCAGAGGAGCATGGTCCAAAGGGTTGATGATTTGGAAGAACCACATTGCATCAAGAGTTCACTCACATGAAATGTTGATTCGTGGGGGGTTTTTCGCCCTGTAAAGAGGGGTAATTAGGTATTGATGACGACCTGGGGTATCCCATTCAGGCTTCTCAAATCCTGTCGTGAATTGAACAAAACAAAGAACTATTGTATGACCGATCATCCTCAATCATGTATGACTTAGTTGGACCTCAAGCTTTTGGCACACAAATCTTGTTCTAATTGGTTTGGCTACTCCCATACGTTTTCTCTGACTTTATTATGAACTGGCTCAAATTAACTAATATGACTCAAGATGTGTTGACTCGGGTCCAAATATGACTCATGGAATGGCAGTGCAAAAAGTGTAGTGGAATTAGAATACCACTTGGAAGAAGTATTCAAAGCTACCAATGAACAGTTAGATTGGCATAATCCTAAAGGAAGACTGTATCCCCATGATCTCAGCAAGCCCCTTCCTTTAATTCAGAATGCACGAGGTCGTCAAGTTATCCCTTTTGATCGCTTCATCAATAATGATCTCGAATATCTGAAAGGGAGAGAGGTGTGGAGGATAGGAGACTTAAGTCAAAAAATATAAACCTTAATTACCAAGACGAAGGCTGCTGTTTTCGGTCATGTTAAATGGAATTTGAGACACTAGTTCCTAGATGTATAGGAGTCGGTAAAATCAAGTTTTCTAAGGACAAAGCATGCGACTGGGGAACATTACTCAGTGAGTACCAATAACGTCAGAGATTCTTAGGATATATACCAAAACATCATGGAAAATTTCATAACAGCTGTCGACCTCATGACTCATGTCATTGCTTTTTCCAGTTTCAAGTCTGGAGAGTTCTTTGGTTAACAAACAATTGGAAAAAGTGGATTAACTGTCGAAGGAAGGGACACGAAAAACTATTCAGGTTTTGAGAAGGGTCTTCAAACTAATTCGTCGCTTTCAATAACATTGAAGATATGTTACTTCTCTTGTCAAGGTAAGAAGTTGGCCAAACCTCATAATTTGGTCTGGTATATGAACGGTTTGCATATAAATGTAGCTTTGAGTATGTACCACTGAGGAGCCTTGTCATTAAAGAACGTTGGAGGATCTATATCTGCCTAAGTTGGGAAAGCTACAAGAGAAAGATAAACCTCTTAAGACCAGACTCATACTGTTTAGATCTCAGAAAAATGACTCCCTACACTACTTACCATGACATCCATAGCATTATCTATCAAGATGACATGGACAGAAATTGTTTGATGTGCACTGTTTGTTAGGTTTATGAAAAGTGTCGATTAATGTGGTTTTATTATTAGACTTTATTTTGTTTAGTTTAATATAGCTTGTAATAAGGTTTATTATGCTTTAAGGAAGTTTTAGCATATAACAAGTCTAGGGGGAACTAGTATTGTCCAAGATAGAGAGATATGGAATGAAGCCTCCCTATATTTTGACCTATAATTTGCCCTCTATCTTCATTTGTGCTGGGTGATTGCTTGTAACCAACTTTCATTTCCCTTCCTAAATAATATTTGAATTTTCCCTTCACTTGCTCTTCATTCTTCTAAGCTTGCTTGTTGATCATGGTTGATTCAGATTCATGTGACCAGATAAGTAGTGAGTATCAATTGCCAATAGAGAAGTAGGAAGAGTTTCGATTTGTGCGGTTGTTTTTGGTACTCGATCCGAGAATACTAGAATTGGTTGGTTTTGAGAATTCGGTAAGGACTATTGCGGTTTCGAGATTGATTTTGGCTGTTGATTTTCGATATATTGGACGTTATAGTACTCTTAGGAAACTGTTCATTTCATTCTCGGGACGGACGGGTGGATTTGAATTTTTGGTAGAAGCTTTGCATTCTCGGGTAGAGTTGATTTTGTGTTTTTGTTAAGGAACATTTTTTCGCTGTTAAATTTAGCTATTTCAGTTCGAAACATCTAGTGTAATAGATAATATTTGATCTTTTGGTTCTGATCAAAAGTGTTTTATTTGGAATTTGATTAATATAATCGTATTATCAATTTTGTTAGATTCCATTATTCGGTTTCTCACTTAAATTTGTGATATAGGGATTTTTACTAAAGTTAAAATCGGTTTAATATGCTTTGCCTTAGTCATTGTACACTTTCATTTTCACAAGTTTTTCGAGTTTTGATTGTTGGTATATAATCGTGTGCTCATTGATGTTCTTATTTCTCGGTTTTACCTATGCGGGTTTATCGAATCATTTGAATTTTTCTAAGAACACTCTTCGGATTATCTAGTCTTCACATAAAATTTGGTTTCTTCGTATTTGTGGTGATTAGTAGTCAATAACTGTTAGTAGAAAATTTTTAACAAGTTAGGTTTACGAGTTTTTAGTGAATAAGTTGTTACGAGTTGAGTTTGGAGTAGTTTATAGATTTACCGAGTTTTGAGTTTGAAGATTTTCGTAGTTTGTTAGAGTTATGATTCGAGAAATAGTGGATGTTGGGGTGGTGGTGGTGGGGGAGTGGGTGTGAGGGCGTAGGGTGTTGAGTCACGGTTGTGTGATCGTGTGTATGTATGCGTGTTGTGGCGGTCTATGGTAAATAGTCCGTATACTCGGTATTCGTTTAAAAGATTTCGTGTACTGTGTTACCGAATTTTGACTACTGTTACTGAGTTTGGATATTTTCTCACAAATCTCACTCATATTTGTCTAAAAAGATCCATTCTGTTGATCTCTAAGACATTGTCGACATCTCCTAAAACTTCCATCTATCCCTTGATGAAGCCGGGTTCTGAGACTAGGCCAAACATGCTTGAAAGGGTAGTTACATAACTTGGGCGATAGAGGGAGTAGATTCAAATTGATTTTCTTTATTTGCAAGATGGATAACCGAAATGGCTTCTCAAAGCACTAGAAGATGGCCCCCTTAGTCGTTTGGAACTTCAACACCTACAGGTTAAGCATTACCCCAAGTTTGCAAGACGTAGTGGATCTTCAAGGAGGATTGACACTTATTTTGTATCCTATGATGATGCGGAAAATAAAACTCACGAATATGATTCTCTCTTTCTATTCCAATGAGTTTTACAATTATGGGGATTTTGATAAGACGGCACAAGGAAATGTGGGATCGTTTGAACGTTTGATGAGGGGGGGTGAACTATACAAAACCAAGTTGACAGGGAGACAAACAACGTTTTACAAATGAGTTTGAAATCAATTTGTTGCAGAACCAGGAGAGTAGGAGAGTCTCTAGTTATCAGGCTACATAGTTTTTTCGCTCAGTTAATGGAATGATTTGGAACCAGTAAACATGAAGGTTTCCAATGTTTCAGTTTCAGACAAAGGTTTCTGAATATCCTTGCAACCGGAATGGTTGAATATGTGTCCTCAGTTCGTTTGGCTAAGAACAGTGATAGTTTGATTCGTTTGATGTGATTTTTTTACATTTATCTTTCGCAATATTGAGAAATTGTGTTTTAATCTCGAAGAGCAAGATGTTAGAAAAAGTCTCATGATTCCTTTGGCTCTAAGTAGCTCTCACGGGCTTCATATTCTAGGAAACACCTTCTTTATTATGTGACACATCCTCCTTCTATAGTTGATTTTATGATGAAGAGTTTGAGCAGGATGTTGTTAACAACTCATTTGTAAGATCCCTTAGCATCTGCTATTTGTTACTATGCTCCAAGCCCTTTACTCAATAACTTCTCTATCCAACAAACAATCGCCTTAGTGCTTCGTCTTATACCAGATATCATGCTAGTCAGTTCTTGGTGACAAGTGGTGAATATGCAAAGACAGAATTCTGGATTAATATTGGAAAGAAATAATCGAATGAAGTTTGTTCTAGGTGTAGTTGTTGGTCCCTGAATGGATGCTTCCATATGAGATCTGCATAAGTTTCTTTGGATTTTGTTCGGTCTCCGTCTCAGGGCATTACTCTTGGGGGTCAATTTGGCGATTTCTGTGGGGGGTTTTGGAATTTTAGTGAGTGGTTGGGGACATTGCCTTGGCGGAGGCGGGGGGGGGGGGGGGGTGGGGGTGGGAGGGGGGGGGGTAGAGGGAGAGAGGGGGGGGGGGGGGGTGGCGGGTAGGTGGAGGGAGGAGGAGGAGGGGGTGAGGGGGGGGAGAGGGAGGGGGGGCGGTGCGGGGAGGGGTGGGGGGGGGGAGGGGGGGGGTGGAGGGGGGGGGGGGGAGTAGGGGGGGGTATGGGTTTCTTTTTTGTTTTTTTTTGTCTTTTTATTTTTTTTTTTTTCTTTTTCTCATTTTTTTTTCGTCGATTCGAAGAGTCTTTCACTGGAGCAAATGTTTGTTGGCATAACTGGATGAAAGCGCGTGGTTAATTTTCTTATGATGAAGCAGAATTGAATTTTCTCTTTGCGGCATGCTTCAAGGATGGAAGAAATTGAAGAACTTAGTGCAAACATATGCTTAATGGCCGAATCCAACAAGTGATCCAAAAATTTCTGATGAAGAGCCAAGCTATGAGTCTGCATCTTGTTAAGTGTCAGGTACAATTTCATCCATTAAAGAGAATGATGAAACAAGCGTATCCAATCATACTTTAAAATTTTTTACAGTTACCATGGATGATGAATCAAATTTAATAGCAATATTCATTTGATTCTGTCAATAGGAAATGTTAATAGTCGGCCTTGTGTTGAAATAAGATACACATGTGTTTGATCTGTGTGCATTAGAAACACTTGCTAGGAATCCATATGATGAAGCTGTAAAACAACAAAGATTTTGCTCAGAAGGTCCAACAACAAAATGAGACTTTGACCAGTCAGATTGAGATGTATAAGGAAAGGAATGGGGGGGTTTTGGTAAACATAACCAAGGATAAACAATTATCTAAAAAGAATTTCCTTGAAGTGATTGAAAGGCAAAACGTTTTCAAAACAAGCTTGATTCTCAATTGTATCGGTGATCGAGAAATTATTCGAGATCTTGAAAAACAACAAGATGCGTTGAGTCAAGAGGTCAAACATTTCAAACTAAAAAATGAGGAATTACAACAATCACTGTCTAATTTTAAAAAAGAAAAAATGATGTGATAAACGAGGGGGTAATAAAGTATCTTGTTACTTTTCTTGTTCTTGAGGAAAAAAAACTGAAAAAAAAAGATTGTTGACATGTTTGTGGGAATATCTGTTTAACTCTTTAAAAGCCATGTTTATGTTCAACAAATTTTTAAAACAATGGTTTGGGGTATACCGAAATCCTTATACACTCAGACAAGCAATTTCAGAATGTCCAAAGTTATTTGTTGCCACCAAGACGAGTAATATAGAAATTCCTATAATTGTTTTACTTTATCGAGATTCTGAGGAGGAAACTCTAGAGGAAGGCTTTCAAAAGGGGGCAACAGTTATGAATGCATAAAAAATGATTAAATCAATCTGTGTGTTGCGCAACATAACGAAATTGCTCGGGACTATTGTTTTCATAACTTGTTTATAATGCTCTTTTAAAATGATTTTGTTCCTCAAAAGATTCTTTTGTTGAAACAAACATGTCCTTCATCTTTCATCTATACTCCCTTTGTTAAGATTCTGGAGGAAAACCAAAATCATGCCATCAATGACGTTTTAACTTTTGAATCGACTGGGTTATTACTTATACTAGTGGGGTTTGAATAAAAACTATTTTTGTTGATAAAAAAAAAAACAGAACAGTGTAATAGGGCAAAGTAGTGTTTTATACATCACAGGAAGAGATAGCTTCTTAATGTTTTTTGTCGGAGATCAGGTCGCTTTAAAACACTTCCTTTATGAATTACTGGATCACATTTGTTGGCTTTTCAGGAATCTAGTTCAAAGGAATATAAAAGAAATGAAAGATGCATTTGAGGGGCCCCAAATTGATGTTATTCTTGATGAGATTGAAAGGCAAAATAATTTGTTGAAAGATCAACTTTTGGAAGTATCACTCAAACATGATATTGACCTATGTGTGTTGTTAAGTCATGAATACATGATGAACTTGAATAAGTCAAAAAGAAATCTTTAGAGATTCAAGAGGGTTTGAAAGCAAGAATAAAAATTCTTGAGAAAGCTGGTTTAAAAGAGATGTGAAAAAACAATGTGTTGATTTTAAGTTAAATATTGCATCATGAAAAAGAAATAACAAACAAATGGGATTGTGCGAAGTAATCAAAAACTAATACACCTCTTTGATTTCTCTGGGATTTCTTGAATACAAAAATTGAGGGGATGTGGGACGTGTCTTGGATTTAAAGTACAATCTTTGATAAAAGAACGAGATAATGCCAAAATGGAATACAAAAAGCTTTTCGATTCAATCAAAAAGACACGGTCTCAAACTCAAAAGGAAATGGATGAGTTAATTACTCATGTCTCTGAGAAAACTTATGCATATGGAGCTATTCGTGCTGAGAATCAATGTAACACCCCCAAAATGGGTTGCAGCGGAATAAGGATCCGGGGCGTGTTACTTCAAGATCAACAGCACAAGATATATATAAGAACGACACACTAAAGTCCGTTTAAATTGTACATTAGATTTATATAATAGACATATTATCCAAAAGCTTATGCTTCAATTGTTCCGTGTTTAATATTACAAAGGGACATTAGATTTCCTAAATATGATATATAAGTCTTTTAGCGTGCAATCCAAACGTTACCCAATGGCATCACTGGCACTCGTGGCCTAGTGGGACCTACCTGGAAAACATTGCTTTAAAACGCCAACAAAATGTTGGGTGAATTCATGGTTTATGTATTTATTTTATGCAGGACCGCCAAGATCTTTCCGTGATGTTACAAACATAATCAAACCAATCACAAATCCAGATTATTTACACTATGCTCATGACACTGAGCTCGACAGTCTTGTTCGCAAAATATTGCTACTCAGACGATCCGATGTTACTAACCAGAAAACTTCCCTGATTTTGACATGCTATAACGTTTTTCGTCCGGTGATAGTAGTCAACCGATCGGGGAGGTGTCGTTTCACCAAATAGATCTTTATTAAATTAAAATTCCGCTCACTAATGTATTCCCTAATACATCTATGCAATTGCCAGTTCTTGATAATGGGTCTTAATTGGGTTATCGCTATTAGACAAAAACATGTAATCAATGCTAAATATCCTCTTGCGTTACAATTTGTAAAAACAATGCATGTTTCCAACCCATAAATAATAGTAAATCAGTAAAATCTGTAATAAGTTTTTAATAAAGTGTGTGGGCTATGAACTACCTAATCGGGAGTGTTCTTGATAATTTTTATCTAGTGTGGGGATTGCCTTCCGGAATTATTTCCGAATGCAACATATTCATTTTTGGTCGTAAATAAGGACCGTAGTACTTTATTTAATATCATAATTTATTTCTTATAGTGTGTTTTACATAGTACTATCTTTCGGGCTATTCATATTTCACAAGAGGTATGACAGTGACGTACGAGGAGGTTAGGACACTTTAAAATTGTAAATTCCCTACAATCTCGTCGATACGCATTCGAAAGATGCCCTAATTATGAAACTCACCTGAGTATTTAGCACTTTGATAACCACGTAATATTCTATATAGAAATATCACACGGACTATTCGTTTTGGTATAAATAATAGTTTATAAATTTGATAAACGTTTTATAAATTTAACTTTTTGTAATTTAAAAATGACATCAGTTTTGTCGTTGTAAGTTAGACGTTTGCTCGCGTTTCATAAGACCTAGTTCTGCGTTAGTAGTAAGGAAGAGTGATCAAGATATTACATTTTCAAGTTTTTAAGATTCTGGAGTGAATAGTGTTTTTACTGTTCACAACAGCTAGTTTACTCGTTTTAGGTTTTAATTAGCGTAAACTCGTAATCGTAATTACTTATCCGTTTTTTATCCGATTTTAGTTGATTCCTTTGAGTACGGGGTCTTTGTTATAGAAAGATGTATTATATTTTATAAGTTGGGGCGGTAACTGATGTATAGTACTTTTATGTTCATAGTTTATTAAAAAATTACTTTTATAAACTTTAATTTTCGTAAATGTCGTAAGTTTATTCGTTGATAGGTCATTTTTAGCGATTTTTTCGAAGTACGGGTCTCTTAATTAAGAGTTATATCATTTATTAGAGGTTTTAAAAATGAATGTTTCTGTAATGATTAGTTACTTTTATAAAAAATAGTATTTATATAAGTTTATTTCTCGTCTCCGTAAACTCGTAATTTAACGTATCTTTTTCCTTTATAAATCGGTTTTTTCAGTTTCTTATCATTTTGGGAATCGTCATGAGGCGTACTATTTTTTATATGGAGGTCTAAACGTTGTATGAAATTCCAACAAAACAGCCCAGTATTATCCAAATGTATTCATTTATAAAAAGGCTTGTTTCTTTAACTTTTAAACCCCTAATTTAATTACTTAATAATGTTAATACTTTAAAACTCATATGTTAACATACTTTTTCATCCATTTTTCATGATATATATGACAATATGACATAAGAAAAATGTGTATAAATTTCCAAAACATAGTGATACCATTTTACATATTATAAGTCTAAGTGGTGATTTAGCCATATTATAACTATAACACATAAAATAAGGAATAATAAAAAGTATTAAAGGATATTTAGGAAGACCTTAGGGATGATGTATGAGTAGAGAAAATAAGTGTTGTAACAGTGTTTAGACTCAAAACCAAAAGCTTACAAGCTTACAATAACCCCTAGATTAGGTTTGAAACCCTAATCCTTCCTTTTTTCTTCCTTATTTCTTGTAAATGAAGAAAACCATGCTTGGATGGATAAACACCTTAGTGTGTCTTTAGGACTTGATGTGTAATAGGTTGTATGGATTGTAGAAAAATTAAGTATGACTTTTTAGGTGGGTATATTGAGCCGTGGGGTTTGGAGAGCAAAAGAGAGAAATAAGATGATTTTTGTTAAGTAAAGAGTATGTAAACTTCACATATGCATGTGTATGTATTTATAGGAAGGGAATGAGATGCTAGGAGCTTAGTTTGACCAAGAATTCAAAGGGGGGGGTTGGTCTTGTGCCGTGGGTCAAGGGAACCAAGGGGGAGGGAAACAAGGGACTTTATGGTTTATGTCTTGGTTCCTTCTAATGGGAATCATCCCATGAAACTTAGGGAGGTGTTTCACTAGTTTATTTTTCTTTTCTATTATGTTTACTTGTGATTTATAAAAGAAAAGTGTAAGTGAAAGTTTTATATAAAAATGTAATGTATAGTTTTTATATAAAAGTATACTTTGTAAAGTCTTGGTATTTTGTAAAGTATTTGATATCTTGTGTATACTTATGAGACGTGTATATATATATACATATGCATAAAGTTTTATAAACTTTGATCATTGTATATAAACGTAGGTATTTGTTGAAGCGTACGTTAATTTTTAGGGTTCCGGGAAAACCTAATTGTCATTTATCGCGAAACGTAAACACTTTCACGTATCCGATAAAATAACTTGTGAAACGTTAATAATTATTCTCACAATAATTGCTTAACCCTTGTTTGACGTAAACAATAAATTGCTTGATGCCCGTTTACGTTAACTGATCATTTTTAGCTTACGCGATTTAACGTAACGATTTCCATTAAAAACAAACGCGTACAATACTAAAAATAAATGGTGACTTTATTAACGTCGTACATTGTCCTAAAACATGGGGTGTTATAGTCTCCCCCGGTTAGATGAGCCTTGTCCTCAAGGCTTTAAGACGCAGCACTTGACGACGGCCCGGTCTTTGAGAACAGATGTGGGTATTTCTTCCGGAATTGATCTTCGCGTTCCCATGTAAACTCTGGACCTCTCTTGGAGTTCCATCGAACCTTGACTAATGGGATACGGCTTCGCTTCAACCGTTTAACTTCACGATCTGTGATCTCTATAGGTTCCTCGACAAACTGAAGCTTGTCATCAAAATGAAGTCCATCCAACGGAACGGCTAAGGGTTCGTCGGCATGACACTTCTTTAAGTTGGACACGTGAAATGTATTATGAACTCTGCTCAGCTCCTCAGGAAGCTCGAGCTTGTATGCAACATCTCCAACCCTTTTTATTACCTTGAAGGGTCCAACAAACCTGGGATTTAATTTCCCTCGTTTGCCAAAACGTACAACCCCTTTCCAAGGCGAAACCTTGAGCATCACTTTATCTCCAACCTCAAACTCCATCGGCTTACGCTTCAAATCAGCGTAGCTCTTTTGCCTATCACGAGCGGCTTGCATCCTTTGCTTAACTTGAATGATTTTCTCAGTCGTCTCTTGTACTATCTCTGGACCGGTGAGTTGAACTTCTCCAACCTCAGCCCAACAAACAGGCGAACGACATTTTCTACCGTAAAGTGCCTCAAAGGGTGCAGCCTTAATGCTAGCATGATAACTGTTATTGTATGAAAACTCGACCAATGGCAAATGTTTAACCCAACCATTTCCAAAGTCGATCACACAAGCTCTAAGCATATCTTCGAGAGTTTGAATGGTTCTCTCGCTTTGTCCGTCAGTTTGCGGATGATATGCCGTACTCATATCTAAACTTGTACCCAAAGCTTTCTGAAGTGACCTCCAGAAATTTGATGCGAACCTAGGGTCACGATCACAAATAATCGAGACCGGTATTCCATGCCTTGTTACTACTTCCTTTAGGTACATTCTCGCTAGTTTCTCCAGAGGGTCAGTTTCTTTCATGGGTATAAAGATTGCGGGTATTTAAATGATTGCTGATTTTGTAAGAAGGTCAACATTTACCCAAATGGTGTCATACCCTTGTGATGACTTAGGAAGCTTATGTGACAAAATTCTATCGTGATATTGTCCCAATTTCATGGAGGTATCTCGGGTCCCGTACCAAACAAACCGATTGTCTCTGATGTTCAGATTGACCTTAGCACAGGTACAGCACTTGCTAACTTAGGCGGCGATATCGTTTCATATTGGCCACCAATATAGCTCTTTACGCCTTGGTACCATTTTCTCGGAACCTGGATGGATTGGAATTACTTCGATTTGTGGGACTCGTGCATGCATTAGTCGCAAATCGCCATAACATGGTATCTGATTTGTTGCTGGTTTATAGATTAAAATATATTAAGAATCGAAATCAATGTAAAAAGATTCAGGAAGAGATATTCCCGGGTAGTAGTGTCCCAACGTGGTGCAATTGGAAAACTATCCTTGGGTTGAAGCAGAAATGACTGATTGAGAATATATGATATGAACACTGATATAATTACAACTAAAAATAATTAAATAAAATCTAATTTAATCTACGGGAAACTAAAATATAGGAAAATAGGGATCTTTAAAACTACGGAACTAAATTAGTTATAAGGCAGGAAATCCTAATTTAAATCTAAATTAAATTACGGGGAACAGATAAGGTAGCGGGTAACACTAAATATTAAAAATTAAGACTAATAAATGCTAAATTAAATTAAAATCAACAATTAAATTATTAATTAAGTTAACTTGATAAATATAAAGAAAACTAGAACTAGAACGGAGGTCGTTTGAATGCTAAACGATAAGAAACGGATAAAATGCACCCGGTTAAAAAACGGGTCTAAACTGAAATTTAAGAAAAAATTAAGCCTATACTAAATTTTATATTTTTACTTGGACACTAATGTACAAAGGAAAATTGTGACGTTAAAAAAGAAAAAATTTTTTATAAATTTTGGATTTTTTTATGAATTTTATTCAAGATTTAAAACTAATTAATCTAAGTAAATATAAAAAGTCAGATAATTATTACTATAAAAAATTCTGAAAAAAATCAAATTAAATAAAGAAAAAGGATAACAATCTAAATATATGAAATGCCCAATTTTACTGATTTTAAATAAAAAAGTAATTAAACTTATTTAAATTTAAACTAAATTAATTATTTAATTAATAAAACTAACTGCTGTTAACCTATAAGGGGGACTATCCAGATATAATGCACAAAGGGACTAACTGTGAAAGGCTAACTTAACTAAAAGCACTAACTATGTTAACTATGAAATTGGAAATTACACTAATAGTCCCTGAAGTGGACCCCGATTAACAATATGGGTCCAACTAGCTTATTATTAAAAAGCCAAAGAAGCAAACTTGTTCCGGGGCTTTAGGAGAACATTTTCCATAAAAGGGGAATAAGCTGAAGTGGGCTGAATAAGCAGAAAAGTGGCTTTTTAAGAAAAAAAAAAAAAAAAAAAAAAAATTAAATAAAACCTTTGCAGTGGCTAATAAGCTTATGGCTTATTTTCTTGGCTTATTGGGGCTTTAAGGCAACAAATAAGCTAGAAAAACTATAGGGACAGATTAATCTAGGTAAGGGGAATCCTAAAATAAGCTAAGTTATCTAGATAAGCCCTAAAATAAGCTGGAATATAATTAAGCTATGTCTAACAGTTTATAAAAAAAAGAAAAAGTGGACTTATGAGCTTAAAATAAGCTTACCTTATTAAGGGGGTTATAAGCTGCAAGATTGTGGGGAGGGAATTAAAGAACTACCTATAAGCTATAATGACAAAGCAAAATGTTCTAGAGCTTATAGAAAATAAGCCATAAAAAAAAAGGGTGCTGAAAATTGGTTCCAGCACCAGGGGAGAGGTATGCAGTGGCATGAGGGGCTTTTTGGCTTATAAAATAAGCTCAATTTTGCTTTTCTCCCAAAACCAAACATAAACAGATTAAAAAGGACCACCAATAGGCTTATTTCCAAAATATGAGGGATTAAGGATCACTTAATCCTGCTGGTTTTTAAAGTTAAAAATCAAGGTTTTCAAGAAAAGTGCATATTACACACTTTTGACTTTTACTTGATCAAATTAAAAGGACAGAACATGGGGCTTTTTTAAAAGGGTTTTGGTGACTAAAAGGAGCACAAAAATGTCTTGCTTAAGCTGTCTAAACAGCTTAAGCCCTTAAGCTCAATTTTTCTTTGTAAAACTTTGACAGAAAGTCAAGGGCTCATTAAAACTTATTTTTACACTAGAAATTATAATTAAAATGGACTAAATGAGCCCACACACTCAGCCAAGATTAGCTGAGTGCATTTGACCCATGCATTTACCCAAATGACCCATTTTGTAGACTAAACCAAACACCTCCTTAAATTATGAAATTCGAGTTTTTATCTTTTTAAATGAAATGAAGGCTGAATAAGGGTGTTACAATAATTGCTTAGTAGCTTAAATACTTTTTTAAACAGTTTTAAACAGATTTAAAGAACTAAATTGAGAATTTAGATTTCAACAGTAACAATATCAAGAACACAATTAACTTTTTATTAAAAACAGAAAATTACAACATATGGTTTTGAAATAAGGCTGAATTACAAATAATGCTTAATAGAAATACTGAAAATTAAGATTAAACTAAAACATAAAAAAAAGGTGTGTTTAGTCGGCTTGCTCTTGGCCCTTTTATACTAGCTCTTTTTCTTCTTTTTGACTTGGGAAGAGCTGGTTGTAAGAGTACAACACTCCCCAAGATAATCCTAGCCTTCCTTGGCCTTGTATACTATCTCAGCCATTGATGGGGGTACTTCGGGTTGTGTGATTGAACTGGAAAGGGGGTTATAGGGGCACTAGGTTGTGGGAAGGTGAGGGAGTGAGCTGTAGAGGTACTTTGGGAGGTGGTTTGGGGCTTAAACTGTGGGGAAGTGGTGGTTTGGGGTTTGGCGGGAATTGGTGAAGGACAGTTATGGCTGTGTCTGTTTAAAAGAAATCTTTGGGGAAGAGGCAACAATGCCCCTTCACCTTTCCTTCTCTTTTCAATTCTTTTAAAGCCGAATTTTTAGTTATAACTAAGGTTTGGACAATGGCAGTTTAGGTCCTTGTGTTTTGTAACTAAAAGGGAATAAAAGGGACTTTAGGTGAATTACAAGAATGGTCCCTGCTGTTTTTAACTAAAAGAAATAAGGAAAGTTAGGGTAAATTGCAAAATCAGTCCTTGTGTTTTATTTTCCTATTTTTCTTAATAAAACAACTTTCACAACTTGGCAATTTTGGCCCTTTTTCCTTATTTTTTTCATTTTTCTTTTATAAAACACTTTTAAAAATGACAACTTTAGTCCCTAAAGTTTTATAAAAAAGGATTTTGGGTTTTTTGTTGGGCTTGGGCTTGGGCTTGTATTGGGCTATTGGGCCCAATTGGGTTTGGTTTGGGCCCAATAAGGTTTAGGCTTGGTTATTGGGCTTTTTCAAGCCCAATAAGGTGTTTTGTAGTGACGGTTGGGTTTTTGTCGTGTGAACCAATGGCTGAGATTGGCTGTAACTCGGGGATTGGATCGGGCCTTAAATGCCTTCACAGTTTTTGTTCAATTGCACACAAATGGGCTGTATGTGTAATTTGATTGAGGGGCACATTTGTATTCACAGTCTTCATAAATATTCTATTGGGCTTTCCCGGCCCATCAGATGGGTTAAGATTGCATTCAATAGCTAATTCTTCAGTTTCGGCTACCGTATTTGACTGCTGATATTCGATTGACTCTGACTTTGGCATTTTTGGACTTTGGCCTTGATTTTGCACAGTCTTTTCCAGTCCATGCTCAGTTTTGTCATTTTGGCTTGGTTTTCTGTCTTTTTGATGATATCCACTTCCTGCACAATACAAATGCAAAACAAACATATATTTGGCAGTTTTTGTCTGTTTTTGGGTCATTGTAAGCTAGTTTTTTTTTTTTTTTAGAGGGTAAAAGATTGGTGTAATTAACGCATTATCAAGATCCCCCAAACTAAGGTATTGTGTGTCCTCACACAATGGTATGAAGTAAAAAGGTAAGCCAGTTTTCACCATTTTCTTTATTTTACTCTAACTACAACTAATATTTTTGGGATTTTTCATTTTTTAACAAAAGTTTGACTTTCTTTATTTATCATACTGGGATCATAGAATGAGAAGCGCCCCGCAGAGTAGTGATATCGGATGTACCTTACGGATAAATTCATCGTCCTCGATTTTTCACAAGTTCCAAGCTAAGCAATTAAACAAGATCATTGTCGATATAAGTTTAGATGCTAAGCCCTCATACTTATGACTTGAGAATTTTCAATCCAGACATGGATATACGATTGAATGTGTGTATTCATTTTTAAATTTAACCATATTAAACTTATTTTTCATAGTCATAGTTCAAAATGAATCTTTGACTCATGCAACAACTTATTAAGACTTCGTAACTTGATTTTGAGATTTAAACTTTAGAACTTTTTGCAACATTTTTAACATCATAATCATAAGTTCTTTAAAGCTTAGGAATGCGTTGCCTTAGATTTGAACCCTTTACCTCGTTGGTTAAACGGGCTAGCAGGATATCACAACCAACGACCGATGTCTCTTTAGTTTGGAAAACCCACCCGTTGCTAGCGTAGTGGGAAATACATTCAACACCTTATTCCTAATATGGCTAAGGAATGGTTGTCTTAGTTTTGAACCCTCACCTGGACCATTCTTTCCAAGTGAGATATCACGACACACCAATGTCCTTAGAAGCAAAGGACCGTCTTAGTTTGAACCCCCACCTCGTTGCTAGCGGAGTGGGATATCACGACACATCTTTTACTTGCTCCATAATATCAACTGCATGCTTCATTGGCAAAATTTCAATATTCATGCATTTTTGCATTCACATTTCATTCATGCTTCTTTGGCATTTATCTTTTAAATTACTACAAAATCTCGCTTTGAAAACTCAAGTTACAAATTTGAAGCTTTTTCTGAAAACATCGATTGACTTAGTTGAATTAAATTGAGTACGTATGATTAGGTGGATTAGAAATTTACGGGAGAGAAAACCACAAGTTACTTGTACAAGTTTTTAGACGAATCTTGCTTGGCACATAAACTTGTATTTAACTCTATCATTTCTCGTTCTTCACATTTTTAAAATTCAAAGCTATAGAATTCGTGAAAGCTTGGCCTAAAGGAACTAGCTAGGGCTCAACACGCCCGATCGAGTCAAAAATTATTCTTATTCTACCCAAAAGAAAAGCAAAACTGCGACAAAACACTTATTATATTTTTGAAAAAATTCATTTTTCATTTTTTTGGTATTTTTGGTGGTAATAAACGGAGTTGACTACGTGGTAACCTATGCTGCAGGAAACAATCAAATCGACGATTCCCCCCCCAAATTGAACTAAAACATCGTCCTCGATGTTTTGAAGGTATTACTTATCTAAGGCCATTTATGAGGTATGCAAGATAAACGTAGTCGTAAAGATTCGGTTATCGGTATTCCCAAATGAATCGAGGATGTGAAACTCTTGTATGATTGACAAAACTGAGAGTCTTCACAATCCGGGCAATCCTGGACAGTAAACAACAACAAACAACATGGAAACATGGGGTAATGGAAAAAGACAGCTATCTTACACTAACAACAACACTTATTTATATTACATACTACGGCTATAGCATTGGGGTTGCCTCCCACGAAGGATGTTTTAGGGTCGCGATGCTTTGACCCTCACCAGGATGTTATTGATCCTTGGGGAAATTTTGGAGATCTGGATCTACCAAGTGTGGTACGTTCCCTCCAAAGTGTGCATGACGCGATGGACCCATTCACTTTGAAATTCGGCGTTGGCTTGAAGAAAGCTAACAGTGCCGTATGGAAATCTTTTGTGATGGTGAACAGGACACATTCCACGGGATTTTAGTTTGCCCGGAGAAAATCTTTTATCTGGAATTAAAGAGGGGGATAGATCACCGATTGTTGTTAAAAACCATGGTTTTTGATTTAGAGTCATGGGCCTCTTTGTTTTGGCCTTATAGATCTACGAGGTTCTCATAGGCAATGATCACGAAGTGCATTAAGTTCAGGAGTTGAACTTTCCGGTGACACCCGTAATTATAGTGATCGAAGGTTTGCTTGCTTAAAGGCCCAGTAGCTTTGTGCTCAAGCTCGATCGGGAAAGATGGTATGCTTGTCCATACACAAGCTTGTTAGGAGTACACCCGATGGGTGTTTTGTAAGCTGTGCGGACAGGCACCATAGTGCATCCATCTAGTTTGTCCGACACGGTGTAGGAACGGTTTTCACCTATGGTCCTTTCAAGGATTCTTTTCAAAGCCACGATTTGATACTTCCACTTTGCCCACTTGTTTGTGGGTGATAAGCGGTGGAGAGACGGTGAAGTAACTCCATATTTTCTGCCATTCATGACCTTTGTAACTAGGTCCATTACAGAAATGGGTTCCGCGATCACTTATGATCTGCACGGGGAGCACCAAATCTGGCGAAGAGAGTTTCAGGAAATTTGCAAACTACTCGGGCATCATGGGTGGGAGCGCTTTTTGCTTCAACCCATTTTGACAAATAGTCGACTGCCTACGAGAATATACTTGTTTCCCTCGTGGAAGACTGGGAACGGGCCCATAAAGTCGATTGCCCCACATGTCAAAGATTTCACAAACTTGGATGGAGTTTTTGAGGCGTCATCTCTGTTGTGATGTTTTTGCCTTGACGTGTTGGCACGAGACACAGTTCTTGACCAAAAACTCTTTGGTGGGCATCTTTATAGATGGTGGGCAAGAACGAAACACGGAGTCAAGATCTTTTTGGTGTTGAGGTTTGCACCTTGATGTCCCCGGTGGGTCCATTGTGGCAAGTATGGAGAATCTCAAGAGCTTCACTGCCGTTCACACAATCGCCTGATCACTTGAGATCCGCCACATATTTTAAAACCCAACAAGAAGGGGTCTTCTTTCCAGAAATAGTGTTTAACATCTTTGAAAAACTTGTTTTCTGCCTTGGGGTCGACCATGCCCTTCACCATACGAATCCGCCTGGTGGTAATTTGCAAGTCGGCAAACCACGGTGGTTCTAGGAATCTCACGATAAGGTCACGTAATATTTAACGTCTCAAGAGGGGAAAACTTTCATTGATCTCTTTAGGTATCATTGACGTTTTAATACGGGTTTCCAATCTGGACAGATGATCGGCTGCGAGGTTCTCGGCTCCTTTAGTATCTATAACTTTGAAGTCATATTCTTGGAGGGAGGAGATCCAGAACCCATCGGGGCAATCTCGCATTGGCCATCCTTTTTTGCAAAAAGAGATTACTTACAGGGCGGAATGGTCCGTATGGGGGACCCCACTTGCTTTTGTTTCATGTATTGAGGTAAGACCTGAATTTCTCGAAAGCATACAAGTATGCGCAGTTAATTCTTTTTCTGTCGTAGTGTAGTTCGTTTGTGCTTCAATAAAGGTCTTACTAAGCATAGTGGAAGCTCGAAATCTGTTTCTCATGACGTTGCCACAAAACTGCACCTATGCGAAATCGCTATGCATCGCACATAAGTTCAAAGGAAGGTTCCCAGAGTTATGGTGGCAATCAAGATTGGAGCTTCCAGTATGTCTATCTTTCAATGTTTGGAAAGCTCGAATGCAGTCATCGAAAAAGATGAATGGGAGTATTCTTCTAAGGAGCAGGGTCATAGGTCGGGAATTGTTGAGAAATCATGACATGTACGCCGTTAAAAATACCCGGCTTGACCGAGAAACCTCACTAATTCTTTGGACGGTGGTGGGATGAATAGGTTAATTTTGCGATGACTTCGATTTTGGCTTTGTCAACCTCAATCCTTTTTTAGTAATCTTATGGCGAGGACCAATGCCCTCTTTGACCATAATAATGGCTCTTCTCCCAGTTAAGACTTAAGTTGGTGTTCTTCAACCTTTTGAGCATTGTGGTCTAACGGGAGAGGCAGTTTGGAAAGAATTCCCAAAGACCGAGAAGTCGTCATAAAGACTACCATCGTCTTCTCAACCATGTCATGAAGATGCTAAATACTTGTTGAAACGTGCCTGGAGCATTTGCATAAGCCGAAAGGCATGCGAGGTAGGCAAAACGTTCCGTTTTTCGATGGGCAAGTAAAAGTAGTCTTTTCTTGATCACGGGGGTCATAGGGGATTTGGAAATAAACGGAGGAAAACCATGAGGGAAACAGTAGTATTCATTCCACGCTAATCTCTCAAGCATTTGGTCACCATGAACGGTTTAGAGGGACGTGGTCTTGTGCGGGTTGGCTTCATTATTATCTTACGTTTAGTCTATGCAATACCCGCCATCCGCGTAACAAACGAGTTGGAATCAACTCATTTTCTTCGATCACTACCAGTCATTCCTCCCTCACTTTGGGAAACAATGTATCGGGCTTAAACCCAGGGGACTGTCGGAGATAGGGTAAATCAATCCAGCTTCGAGAAGTTTTTCAACCTCCTTTTTAATAACATCGTGGATTTTTGGATTTACTCTTCTTTGATGTTGGACCGCTGGTGCATAGTCTTCTTCCATAAGAATCTTGTGGGTACAAAATTCCGGGTTGATACCCTGAATGTCAGAAAGTTTCCAAGCGAGAGCTCGCTTGTGGGACTTTAGCACCTTTATGAGAGCGGATTTTTCCTCAACATCCAACTCTTTAGCAATAATGACGGGCAACTTGTTGTCGCCCTCCAAAAATGCATACTCGAGATGGGGAGGCAGTTCCTTGAGTTCAACCTCAGTAGGTTCATCAACGGAAGAATTGGCTGTATTAGTTTCACAGACCTTAAGCTCAGTTCGGACTTCTGGGAGATAAGTTCCTTGACTTGGAGGGGGAAGTGGTGGTTCACTATTCAAGATGGCTTCTAGAATAAGAATGTCCCCCTCAGGATCATAGTAGAATGGATTATATGCTGGACAATCCGGATCATCTGCTAGACCAAGGAAAGAGTCGGCTTCTTCGAGAAGCAGGAAATCACTATCCCCAAATGGAGTTAGGGTAGGAGAAGAAGTAGCAACAATTGGATCATAATACGGAGTGGAATTTCCACTCGCGATTATATCAGTAAAACCAAGAACTTCTTGAGAGTATTCCTCACAAGCCATATCAATGACGTCAATCTTGTTTGCCGTCATGTGAGTGTAATTGGCCGAGTATCTCGAAGTCTGATCCAAATTGTAAGTGATGGCTTCACTTCCTATTCTAAGAGTTAATTCACCCTTGTGCACATCAATCAAAGCACGACCGGTTTTTAAGAAGCACCTCCCGAGAATTAAAGGGACTCGGGGGTCTGGCTCAAAATCTACAACCACAAAGTCGGCTGGAAAGTGAAATACACCAACTTTAACGGAGATGTCTTTTGCAATTCCCATTGGTTTAGAAATTGATCGATCCGCAAGTTCGAGTGTCATGCAAGTTGGAGTAAGATCAGGAAGTGAAAGCTTTTCCCAGACTGAAAATGGCATTAGATTAATGCTAGCACCGAGATCGGCTAATGCTAAGCATTCATCCATCCCTGGAAATTCACAAGGAATCAGGAACTTGCCGGGGTCTCCAAGTTTTCTGGGTAACTTGTTCAAGATGACCGCCGAACAATGTTCATTCATCGAAGTTCGAGCTAGACAGGGTTCATTGGAAGTTCGAGCCACTTCAGTAAGTTTCTCTTTATTCCCAAGTAAGGTTCTTAGAGTCGAGGCGAATTTGGGCATCAAAACAAGAGCATCCGTAAAGCTAATCTCGAAACTCATCTCTTTGAAGATTTCATAGAATTTGTCGATTTGTTCATTAGCTTGATTACGGCTCTTTTCATTATCACGCCTCGAAGGATATGGAAGAGAAACTGAAGGTTTAGTGTTTGGTACGGGAGCAACAACAGGAGCAACAATGGGCTTAAGAACTGGAGTTGTGATTGGTTCAGGACCTACCGGAGGTTGGACGGGTGCAGTACTTTGTGAACAAGAAGGGTGCACTTGGTCCTTTGTCACCTCGGGTATTGGCTTCACTACTGAAGAAGTAGGAATTGGAGGTCCTTGATATGCAACACCGCTTCGGGTAGTGATACCCTTTAAGTCTTCTCTAGGGTTAGTAACTGTGTTACCAGGGAGTGTCCCTGACCCTGAAGTAGAAGCGGTATTGGCAGTTACAAACTTAGCCAACATATCAGTCAGATTTGCCATTTGATTGTTCAATTTGTTTGTTTCGATTTGCATGCTCTGACCCTGGTTTTGGAGGTTATTTTGCATGTTTCTCATGATAGCATCATTAGCCTTGACGTAGTTGTCAAAATCGTTCTTGGTGACACTGTGTGTCTGAGGAACGGGGGCTTGATAAGCTGGAGACTGATTAACCTGGGGTCTATGAAGTTGATTCTGACTGAAATTGGACTGGTTAAAATTTCCACCTCTGTTTTGGTTGAAATTGCTCTCCCGGTTTTGGTTAAAGTTATTCCCCCGATTGAAATTGTTAGCATTATTAGCTTGAGAGTTCTGAACGGGTGGAAAACCTGGAGGTCTAATATGATTTGAAACCATTTGAGGTCGGAAATTGGAGCTTACTTGGTTGTAATTAGCTGCAGCGGCTTGTGACACATACTCAGAAATGTTGTCCCGATAAACGTTGCCATGAGTGGCTGGACAGTTTTGGTGAGAATGGGCACCACCACAAGTAACACAACTTAGCTCAACTGCTTTGACAGGTGCAGGAGCTGGAGCTGGAGCAGAAGCTTGGTTCTTCTTGTCTAAGAGCAATGCTCGGACAATATCCTTAAGTTCAGCAACATCAGATGAAACAGCTTGGGTGGAAGAGTTTGTACTTACCTTGGCAACAACTGCCTTAGCTCGTGTTTGACGAACTTTGGACTTGCTCTCGATGATTTTTAAACATTCGCGAGGCATTTTGTCCAAAAAGTTTCCACCTGCTGCGGAGTTCAATGAATCTTGATCATTAATGTTCAAAGCATTATAGAATGTATCAAGTTGATGCAATTCTGAGAATCCATGGTGTGGACATGCCCTAAGTAGATCATTGAAACGATCCCAAGCCTCATAAAACGATTCATCGAACCTTTGCTGAAATCTGGTGATCTCATTGCGAAGATTCGTCGTTTTAGAGGGAGGGAAAAACTGGTTGATGAATTTGGATACAAGATCGTCCCAAGTTTGAATGGATCGAGGGGGTTCTTTTTCTAGCCATATTCGGGCTGCTCCCTCGATAGAGAATGGAAAAAGCATAAGCTTAATCGTAGCAATTGGAACATTGGGGACCCTCATTGTGGAGGTGATCTTGTTGAAGTAACGGATATGAGCATGCGGGTCTTCTTTGTCATGACCGAAGAACTGTTTGTTCTGGACAAGATTGATTAACCCATGCTTTAGCTCGAAATTGTTTGGAAATTGTTTGCCAATTTTAGAATAAGGATTGGTCTCTCGTAACCCTCGGTGGGTGCTTTGGAGCAATTGAGCCATAGTTAGTTACTGTAATATCCTCTTTGCTAAAGTGTCTGCCATTGGATCTATAGTAAGGGATCTTCCTGAAATGGGTATTCTATACGGAGGGGTTCGATAACAACTGGCGGTCCTTCTGGTGGAGGAGGTCGCTGCTCACGAGACTGAGATCGAGTGCGCATGCACAAAATGGAAATAAATAAATAAAAGAAGTTACACTAATTTTTTTTTTGGATTTTTTGGATTTAAAATATATTCACAATCTATTTTAAACGGACAAGAGATAGACAACTTAAGCCAAATAATCAATCTTACTTCACGGCACAGTAGCTCTCAGAATGAAAAACGCACAGGTGAGCGGAGGCGTAGGAATTAGCGCGAAGCTTATTTTCCTTTCGCGGCGCGACACGTAGTTTCCTAGAACAACCCTCCTTAAACCCACTTTGTAGTTTGTTAATCAGACTGAGGTGAGCCGTATATCGTAAGTGACACAGAAGGCAAGTTTTAAAATCTTTAGTTCGATTGGGAACTCAGTAGTTCACCGGAACTTTTTATGATAATACCTCAGTTGAGAATATTATATTTTGGTATTTTTACCAATTAGTGAATTTTATTTTTTATGGACAATTTTTTTATATTTTTGATTTTTTGGTTTTTTAATTTTATATGATATATATTAATAAAAAGAAAAGAAAAATATTTTTGTGTTTTTTAATATGATATATTTTAGTTAAAGATAAGATCGATCAAGTCGGATAAAAAATCGTCGCAATGCCTCCCGGCAGCCGGCGCCAAAACTCTCCGACTTCGCCCCACAAAAGTAGTGTGTGGTTGGTATTGTAATAAAGTGCACTCAAGATCACCAAACCTACTCTTTTCACACTCTCCTCACTACTGCACCCATTGACCCAAGGACAAAGTCAATACCTACTCAAATATGAATAAAATTATTAGAATCAATGATAAAAGTATTCCGGAAGCGATATTTCCCTGGGTCGTATGTCCCAACGAGGCTGCAATTGAAATTATCTGTTTGAAGAGAAATTTGACTGATGGAGAATATATGATATGAAAACCACGGATATTAATTTACAACTAAAATTATTTAACATAGAATCTAATTTATCTACGGGGAAACAAATATAGGAAATAGGGATCTGTAAAAAAACTTCCGGGATAACATAATTTAGTTGTTAGGAAATCCTAAAATTAAATCTTAAATTTAAATTCGGGGATGAGAATAGAGGTATCGGGAAACTTAAATATTAAAAATTAAGAAAAATAAATGCTCAAATTAAATTAAAAATGGCGCGGGAAATAAATTCTCTAGTGCTCTCTCTTAACTTGAATAAATAAGAACAATAAACAAGAACTAAAACGGACGGTCGTTGAATGCTAAACGAAAAGAGACCAATTAAATTGGTTAAACGCACCCGGTAAAAAAGGGTACTAAAACTGAAATTAAGAAAAATTAAGCTTACACTAAATTTTATAATTTTTCCTGATGAACCTAAATGACAAAAGAAAATTTTTATAAAAAAAGAAAAAATAATTTTTTTTTCTTTTTTTGGGATCTTTTTATGGAATTTTTAAAGATTAAAAACTAAATAAACTAAGTAAATAGGAAAAGACAAATAATAAACAAGTTATAAAAATTCTGAAAAAATAAAATTAAGTAAGAAAAGTTACATATCTAAAAATATAAAAATATGCCCAAAATTACTGATTTTATAAAAAGTAATTATACTAATAAATTAATACCTAAAAAAATTTATTTAATTAATTAAATAAAACTAACTATGGCTAACTGGTTGGGATAAACAATGAAAAGGACACAAGGACAAACGGGGTAACAGGCTAACTAACCACAGGGACTAACAGTGTTAACTAGAAAAGAAAAAATTACACAAATGGTCCCTGAAATGGACCCCGATTACAAGAAGGGTCCAAAGTGCTTATTAGCAAAAAGCTAAAGAAGCAAAGCTGTTAAGGGGACTTAGGAGAACAATTTTTACAAAAGGAGTATAAGCTGAAATGAACTAAATAAGCTAGAAAAGTAGCTTTTTGGAGGGGGGGGGGGGGGTTCCCCCCCCCCCATGGGGGGCACTGCAAAAGCTTAAAATAAGCTTTGAGCTTATTTTTTTTTTTTCCTTTTGGTTTAAAGCAACAAATAAGCTAGAAATACTATGGGGGCACTGTTGTAGGCTAGGGGGAGGCCTCTAATTATAGCTAAGCTTCTACTTAGCCCTCAAAATAAGCTGTAAATGATTTAAGCTATATGACAGTTTTAGAAAGAAAACAGAAAAAGTGCTACTTTAAAGGCTAAATAAGCTAAGCTAAAGGATGAGTTAAGCTACAAGATTACAGGGACTTAAAGACTACCTATAAGCTATAAATAAAAGCTAAAAGAATAGGGGTCATTAATACAAAAATATGTAGAAAAGTGGGGGGCTTACTATGGTGCTCAGCACCAGGGGAATTTATGGCAGTGGCTTGGGCTTTTTGGGTTATGGAAAATAGACTCTTTAGAGTTTTTTAGTCAAAACAACTCAAACAGATTAATAGGGGTGGTAATATGAGCTTATTTTCTAAAATATTAGCTATTAAGGTAAGCTTAAACAAAGTTGAAAATGGGGCTTACATTGAGGTTCTTAAAAAATGCAAAGCCAACTTTGACTTATACTTGGTCAAGGTTAAACGCAGCACAAGGTGGTTGTTGAATAGGCTAGAAATAACAACAACAAGCACACAACTAGTGGTGCTTAAGCTGCATAAGCAGTCTTAAGCCTTTAAGTTAGATTTTTGCTTATTCAGAAAATCTTGGACAAACAAGAAAGACACTTAAAAATTTATTTTAGAAATAAAAGTGGTGAATTTATAGTGATTTAATAAAGCCTTTCAACACTCAGCCAAAAGTTGGATGAGTGAGGTTGGGACCCATACATACCCAAAATGACCCAATTTCATGTTTACTAAACAAACAACCACCCTTATTTATATAAAAAATTCGAATTTCTAACTGATTTTGGTGAAATAAAGCTAAGAAAAGTGTTCCAAGTGGGGTTTAAAACTTTGATTCATTTATTACATTAAAGTTAAAAACAGGATTAAACAGCTTAATTTTATTTCAAATTTTTGACAAATGCAATATCACAAAAATCTTAACTTGTATGTTTATAAAATGAAAGCATTACTGCATAAGCTTACAAAACAATACTGAATACACTTAAAATGCTTAAAGAAAGGACTTAGAATAAAACTTTTAGCTAAAAACATAAAAAAATGTAGTCTTGACGCGGCTTGGTCTTGGCTTCTTTTATGCTGGGTCCTATGGACTTGGGACGCAGTTGTTGTGAGGAGTAGGAAGCCTCACACTTAATCTTGCCCTCATTTGGTCTTGTTACACAATCTAACCATTGGAAGGGGGAGCGGGTTTTTGTGTTTTTGACAGGGAAAGGGGGTTATAGGGTCAAATGGGGAGTGGGGAAGGGGTATGGGGACCTTAGCTGTAGAGTGGGACTTGGTGTTGGTATTGCCTTGTAAACTGGGGAAAGGTGGTAAATGGTTTTGCGCGAAGGCTGGTAGAAGGTACGGGTTGTTAGCTGGGTTTAAAAGAGAAGATGGGGAAGAGGCAAGAAGCCCCCCCAACTCTTTTTATCTTTGTCATTTCTTTCCTGCACCCTTTCTTTAGTTATAAAGAAGTTTAGAACAGTGGCCGGGTTGGTCTTGTGGTATGTTAAAACTAAAAGATTTAAAGAGGTTTTGGTTAATTAACAAAAAAGGTTTCCCCTTGCTTGTTTTACTTCAAAGAAAATAAAGAAGGTTTAAGCAATTTGCAAAAACTAGCTTAGTGTTTTATATTCCTATTTTTCTTAATAAAACATCTTTCAAAACTTGCAATTTTGGCCCTCAAATGTTTATAAAAATTGAATTGTGGGCTTTTGTTGGGCTTGGGTTTGCTTTTGGGCCCAATGGGTCTATGGATTGGGGCCCAATAAGATTAGGCTTATGTTATTAGGGCTTTTTCAAGCCCAAATGCTTATGAAGTGGGTTTTGTGTGTACAATGGCCTGAGATTGGCTGTAACTGGGCATAGGATTGGGGTCTTCAAAGTCTTCACTGTCTTGTCAATTGCACACAAATGGGCTGTTGTCAATTGATTGAGCGGCCACAATTTGGTTCCTTCACAGTCTTCATAAATCTACTATTGGGCTTTTCGGCCAGATTAGATGGGTTAAGGTTGAATTTCAATAAGTATTCTTCAGGATCGCTCCGGTTTGACTGCTGATTTTCAGTAATGGACTTTGTCTTTGGCATTTTTGGTCTTTGGCCTTGATCTTGCACAGTCTTTTTCCATTTCAATGATCAGTTTTGTCATTTTGGCTTGGTTTTCTGTTCTTTTTGGGAAACGGGGGGATATCCACTTCCTGGGAACTAGATAAGCTTCGAATTCTTCCCAAATTAAATCACTTTCTTCGAAAGAAGTAAGTGTGGGGGAAGAAGAAGACTTGGTCACGGGTTCCGAAATCAGAGTGGGATTACCACTCAATGGATTGATAACTTCCGGTGAAGTTACATCGGTATAAGAAGAAAAAGTAGGATTGCCACTTTGATGATTTGTTATCTTTTCATTTGCAAACAAGTCCTCAAGATAATCTTCATGATAGACATTGTAGATGTCAATCATGTTGATTGATTCTTTTTTAGGCTTGTTAGAATAGCTTGAAGTATCATGTCTCATGTTCAATATTAACCTTTCATCACCGTCATGGAGAATCATTTCTTCTCTGTGAACGTCAATCAAAGCACGAGCGGTCCGTAAGAAAGGTCTTCCCAAGATGAGGGGGACTCGAGGATCGCTTTCATAATCAACGATGACGAAATCGGCAGGGAATGTGAACTTTCCAATCGGAACAAAGACATCTCTTGCAATTCTAGCTGGTGTATAAATTGTCCGGTTAGCTAGTTCAAGGGTCATGCGGGTGAAAATAAGCTCGGGTAAACCTAACTTTTTCCAAACCGAGAGTGGCATCAAGTTGATGCTAGCACCTAGATCGACTAGGGCCTTGCACTTGAGTTCACTAAAACCACATGGAATGAGAAATTTCCCAGGGTCTCCTAGTTTCTCGGGTAACTTCTTAAGGATAACTACTGAGCAATTTTCATTGAGGGGTGTATTTGCCAGCTTTAAAATTTTCTCCTTATTAGAAAGGAGACTTTTAAGCATTTTTTGGTATTTCAGGATAAGAATTAAAGCATCGGCAAAAGAGATATTGATGTGAAGTTGTTTGAACATTTGCCAAAATTTATGAATTTAGACTTCATCTTTCTCTTGCTGTTTTTCTTGGTGCATTCTTGAAGGATAAGGGATATTGGGGTGAAGAGGATCCCTTTTGTGCACCACATAATTCTTTAGAGAAGTAGGTTTAGCTTTTTGGACAAGAGGAGGTGGGACCTTAATGGTATACTCAGCGAGTTCCGGGTCCGTTAAAGTCTCCTCTGCACGTTCATCCTCCTTCGGATTAATGAATGGAGGAGGCATAGGAACGGAAGGTCCATCAAGAACAAGACCACTTCGGGTGGTGATGGCTTTCAATTCACCTTTTGGGTTAGCAACGGTGTTGCTTGGGAGAGATCCCGAACCTGAGGTAGAAGCGGTGTTCATTTGGAAAAAGCTAGCCATCATGTTCTTAAGCTCATTGGTTTGGTTAGACATTGAAGCTTGAATCGAAGTTTGCATTTCATTTCTTAACTCATTTTTCACATTGTTAATTTGAGCTTGCATGGCTTTTATATTAACCTCATTTATCTTCTTAATTTTCTCCAACTCACTTAAAGGTACAACTTGATTTTGTTGAATTGGAGCTTGATAAGATGTATCTTGTTTGAAATTGTTTCCTCGATTATATCCTTGAGGTTGGCTAAACCGGTTTTGATTATTTTGCACATTTGGTTGAGCAAAACCCGGTGGTTCGTTTTGATTAGCCACACTCGGGGACGATAAAACCGGGAAATTACCATTCTTGTTTGTATTTAACCGAGGTGCTGAAACGTATCCTTGAATATTATCCTGAAATTCCAGGAAAGTGTTGCCATTGGCGGCGAGACACTGATAATAAGGATGAGCACCACCGCAAGTAACATAAATTTCCTCAACGGCTTTTACGGAAGCTGGAGGTGGGGTTGCTTGAAATTGTTTGAGAATAGCGGTCATGGCGGTCACTTGTTTGCTGATTTACTGCATGAGTAAGTTTGGCTATCTCAGAGGAAGAAGAAGAATTAACATCACTTGATTTCACTTGAGAAACAATCGATTTGTTTCGTGAATTGCGGACCTTGGATTTGTTTTCGATAATCGTCAACACATCTTGAGTACGTCTTTCCAAAAGATTGCCACCGGCGGCAGAATTCAAAGAATCTTGGTCGGCTGGGTTTAAGGCATTGTAGAAGGTATCAAGTTGATGCAATTCGGTAAAACCATGATGAGGGCATGCACGAAGGAGATCTTTGTAACGGTCCCATGCCTCATGAAACGATTCATCAAAACGTTGTTGAAAGTTGGAAATTTCATTTTGGAGATTTGTCGTTCTTGAGGGAGGAAAGAATTCATTGATGAATTTGGAAACAAGATCTTCCCAAGTGAGAATAGAACGAGGGGGTTCTTTTTTGAGCCAACGACGGGCTGCCCCCGCAAGAGAGAATGGAAAAGCATATACTTAATCTCTGAATTAGCTCTTCTTGTGAATCGATGGGATTGTCTTTCTCAAGTCCGATTGAATTGGTCTGTAGTATCTATTAATGTAAGGTCTATGCTTGAGATCGGAATATGCTCTTCATGAATTGGTGGAACCACCGATTGCTCTGCATAACCCTAGTTGGGTGTGCACAGAGGCAATACCGCCATAGTACGTTGATCGCGGCATCATTATCTACGGGTGATTCTTTAAAGAGATAAATGTTGCTGTGACGTCTACGGTTACGATGTTTCAGATTTGAAGTAGTTGGATTAGGAGAAGGAGTCATCCAAAATAGATTCGAAGAAGAGAGAGTGCGCATGCACTAAGGAAAGGAAATCAAAAATTAAAATATTTTTGGGTCCGATAAGTCAAAAGTTCACGGTAGCTCTTTAGAAAAACGCATAAAGAAGCGGAGGAGCGGGTAAGCACGAAGCTATTAAAAACTTTCTCCTTTCGGGTCGAAGTTTGTTGGATCAACCCCTCCTTATAACTCTTTTGAGTTTGTAATTACAAGGTAAGCCGATTTAACAATTAACCGACACGGCTTGTTTTGTTGATTTTCAATTTTTTTTGTCTACTTTCAATACTTTAGGAAAAGTATCGTTGGTATTTTTAATTTTTATAATAAGAAGAAAATATTCACAAATGGAAAATGATAACTTCACGAGGAAGGGTCTTCAAAAACTAATCTTCAAACGAAACACGATAATCGTAACACACCTCCCCGACAACGGCGCCAAAAATTGATTATCTTAAAATAACACCTTTACTATATATATAAATATAAATATATATAATATAAGAATTAACAAAGTATCAATGATAAGAATTCCGTAAGGCTTTTAAAAGGAAATTTACTTTTGACCAAAGCAAAACCCTAAAAAAACCTTCCTGGGTCGTGTCCCGACGAGGTGTGAATGGAAAATCGAGGTTACGTTCGTGATCGCGCGTTTGAATGGTCAATGATTGGTTTGGATTCTATTTCTACTAATAATAAGCAAAAACAAGTAAAGGCAAACTAAAAACGAGAGCAATTAAAGATTTAAACCTAAAAACGATAACGGGACCAAATCCTGTTCTTTAAAAAAAACAAATTCTACAAATTTAACCTTATGAAAGAAAAATTAATTTTAAAATGTCCTAAATGATAAAAGAAAATTTTCTAAAAAAGAATTATATTTTTCTGACTTTTTAAAAAAATTTTATGAATTAAAAACAGATTTACACTAAATAAAAGATTAAAAATAGTAAACTAACTTGGAAAAATCTGAAAAAATCACGAAAAGTACTTTATACTATGCTAAATCTAAGAAAAATAAAAACTTGAAAGTTTGCTTAACAGATAAGCAAGAAATATGCAAAAGAAAGCTGATAAGCAAAAAGGCCTAAAAAGTGTTAAGTATTAAATTGGGCAAAGAATAACCAGATGGCCCTGTTGGTGCTAGTGGTAGTGTGGTCTGTGTTAAAAACGTTGGTTGAGGTTGGTGAGGTCCAGAGTTCGAGCCTTGCTCATCTTAAACATCCCAATTTCCCAATGTTTTTATTTTTTGCAAAAAATTTAAAGTATCTTAAACCTAAATAAGCAACTTTAAAAAAAATGACTTATTCTAAAATTATAAATATGACTGGAAATCAGACTTTTAAAGTGAAGAGTTGCATTTGTAATACTAAGAGCAAAAAGAGTCTAATACTGGTTTTGCTTTTTAGGCTCAATAAGCAAATGCAAAAATGGCAATAATAAGCTTAAAAGATAGTATTATACCCCTACATGTTGCACTTTATGAACAAAAATAGCAAGAAAATAAGCTAAAACTAACTTAAAAGGATAGAATCACTCAAAAGGTTTTTAAACTAAAAATTCTAAACTAAAAGTACCAATAAGCTCAAATAAGCTCTAACCTAAGATAAATAAGCTAAAAGGGCTTAAAACTAACCTAATAAGCATGATTAAACTTAAATAAGGCAAATCCAATAAGCTAATAAGCTCAAATAAGCAAATAAGCTTTTGGCCAAAAGTTTTGACTAAACAGCCTATAGGGCACTTTCTAGCTTATTTTTAAGCTATTTAGTGGATCCTTATGGCTTAATGGCTTATACCACTAAAAAGCTTGTTCTATGGGCTATCTAAATCAGCAAAGAAAAAAGAGTTTGAAACACAAATAAGCCATGAAAAAGCTAAGTGAAAAAGGCTGTTTGACTCAGACACACAACACTTAGAATTTTTTTTAACTTTAAAATCACCACTTTTAAGCTCAAATTAAGGTGTCAAAACAGATCCTTATGGACTTAAGACATTGAGACAGATTAAAATTAGACCTCAAAGAACACATATCAACTTTCAAAAAGTATTTTGAAATTCAGGATAGGCTAGAAAGATCAAATGAAAAAGCTGTTTTACTAAAAAGACACTTAACAAACTTTTGACAGATTTTGACAAAACTTTTACAAGACTGAGGGAAATTTAAACAACACTTGTATACTGAACTATGACATTAATAACAACACAAAAGCAATACCCAAAAGCTGTTTTCAAAAGCCTAATCAAATAAGCTCTTAAAATCTGTTTTGTTATCATAGATTTAAGTACCTTATGGAAAAAGCTTAAAAACAAGCTTTAAACTTTAAAACCCTTAAGAACAGCTTATTTTAACTTAAAGGAGGCTTGCCAAAGTTGGCCAAGTGACCCAAACATTTTTTTAACCAATTTGACCCACTTTGCCCCTTAAACCAAACACTCCTTTAAAACTTGAAAAACAAATTTTAAGCTAAACCAAACTAAGAGAGCTTATAAAAACTTAAAACAGGTTTAATATAAGATAAACTCAAGATAAATAAGCACTCATAACACAAAAATAAGCACTAAACATAAGCTAACAAGATAAGCAGTATGAAAAGCTAAACTAACAGTATTAACTAAAAACTTGAACAAATAAAATTTAATTATCAAGGAAGCATAAATAAGCATTAAACATGAATATAAGCAACAATAAGCAGTAATAAGCAATTGAACAGTAAATAAGATAAAAAATAGAAAATGGGGACTTACAAATCCCTTGCTCAAAACAGGGATAAAAGGGCTCTTAAAGAGCTCATCTACAAGCTCTAGCTTGTTTAAAACAAGCTAGTAAATTACCACAAGCCCTTCCAGAACTGGCTTGTTAGCTTTTTTTGAGTGATTTTTAGTGAAAAAGGACTTAAGACACTATAAGCTATGGACAAGATTATAATGTTTAAGTAAATATCTTAAGCGAAATATAAAAGAGCTTTGGTGAGCTTATAAAACATTTTTCAAAACATAAAATGCATTACCTTAAAAACAGATTAACATAAAAACTTAGATTTCATTAAACTTAAAGAAAACAGTACAAGGCTTTTTAAAAAGTATAATAAGCTAAAAACATTAAATATAAGCTGAAAAGACTAAAAAACTAGATAAAAAGTAGATGCCCAAAGGCTTACAAGAGTCCCTATATATAGAAGAATGCTAGGTCTTGAAGTCTTTGAAGTGTGTTTCTTCTGTGAGAGTTTGAGGAGTGTGTTTCTTGTGTGAGTAAGTCTAATATCAATCTCAGCCATCCATCTTGTGTGTTCTCCAATTTTTATCATCCAAGCCCTTGATTTGGTCTTCAATCCCTTGACGAATGAGATGAATGAGGATTCCAGCAATAATTGGCTGATTTTTTGGGTTAGGTTTTGGTTAAAGAGTGATGGGTTTGTCAAAGGGTGCAGGGGACAAGAGAAAAGAGACACATGAATAGTGTCTTGGCGGGAATTTTTTTTGATATGAACAGGGTAACGGCGGTTAGCCCTGTTTTTGGCAAGTTGTTGCATCGTTAGTCCTTTTGGACTAACAATGTTAGTCCTTGAGGACTAACGATGTAAGGGTTTTTATGGTGTTGTGGGCTAACAGGTGTTAAGTGGGAATTGGGCTTTGGGATTGGGCCGGCTTGTTTACAAAAAAAGTTTTTGGGTATTTTATTAGTCTCATAATTTTCATGGTTGACCCGCCCATAGAAGGTTACGATATGGCCCATTTAACATTTCTTCGATACCGGCTTTGTCTTTGACTTTTGACTTTGACTTGGTTGACTTTGACTTTAACTTTTTGACTTTTCACGCTCTTTCAATTCCCGTGCTTGGTTTTATCAGTTTTGGCTTCGTTTTTGTCATTTTTCTGAATATCCGTTCCTGCACAATATAAATGCAAAGCACAAAAATACAATGTATTTTTGGTATGTTTTTAGTCTTTTAGGCACGTTTTCCTAGGTAAATGGTATGTGTAATTAAGCACATACCAAAATCCCCCATACTAAACTATTGTTGTGTCCTCACGCAATGCCATAAGTAAACACTTAAGAAAACTAAGAATCTCAATCCCCCTCGACTAATTACCTCGAAAAGTAGCTAAGTGTTCATCGAGGGGAATTAAAGAATCAATAGCTTTGAAAAGCCCCATTTTGACCATTTTTAAATATTCACACTTATTCTCACACATATTTTTGTATTTTTCCCTTTTTCTCATTTTTTTGTATTTTTCATTTCAAGCAACTAACTAACATGTTTGGACTTTTGTTATTTTTATAACTTTAGGGTCACGAAATAAGATGTATTTCAATCCTAAAATGCCCCAAAAAGGATAAATCCATCGTTCCTGACTTTTCACTTGTTCCAAACCAAGCACAAAAACGAAATCACCGTTAAATATAAGTTAAGATGCTAACACTACTCATATTTATAACTTGTGAACTTTTCACTCCCGACAATTATTATATATTAGGTGAATGTGCCATTTCAAATTTCAACCATGGATCAACGTTTTGCAAAATTTCTATGCTTCACGTTCCACCCGAGAATAATGAGTTTGAAGGCGAGATCATCCCATGTAGCGACTTTCGTCTCGGCACATCCCAACCTTGCGGCTAAGTGACCAGGCTTTTGACACCCCACAGAGACTAGTATCGAGACTCACGGACCTTCGGTTTCAAAAACTCTTAGGTTTCCCGTTTATACATAACTTATTTAGAAAAACCACAACTTAAAACGAAATAGTCTTAGTTCGAAAGCATATTTAAATTTAAAAAAAAGATATTTTCCCTATATTTATTAAATCACATTATTTCACACTTAACATTAATATAACCATGATACAATGTAAATCCTCGACCTTTTTAAAGGCTGCAACATCGGTTGTGAGCTGGCAAGATGCAGCAAACTTTTATCAGTCTCGGATTATTATTACTATGTGCCTTATTTAGAAGGCTGCAACATCGGTTGTGAGCCGGCAAGATGCAACAAACTTTTATCAGCCCACAGTTTTTATAATTATTATTGTTACCTCATTATATATATATATAATATTACCACGATATATAGAGAAAGTTTCTTTTTAGAAAATTTAAGTATAAATTTGAACTAAAATTATTGATATCGACCATACTTCAAAAATCATGATTTAAGTTTAATTGTACAAAGAAGAGCAACGTATTAATATCCGGTTATAAAAAAAAAAATAGAAGCTTATGGGAGAGAAAATCCACAAACTACACTTTTGAGCTCTTAAGATTTCCAACTAATCCTTGTTTAGCATCTAACTCATAATTAACTCTTTCATTTCTCGTTCTTCGCAAATTTAAAATCTTTAATAAAAAGATCCGCGAAAGATTAGTCTAAAAGTTAAGGAACAAGCTAGAGCTCAACACGCTCGATCGAGTCAAATTTATCTTATTCTACCATAGAAAGTCAACATTGTTTAATACACTTATATTTATTTTGAAATTTTTGAAGAGATGAACAATATCAAAAGTAATGATATAGGGGGTATTTATAGATCATTAATGATTGGTCTTCCACGAATGCATAAAATTTTCGTACCCATTCCCCTGAACCATGGACTTAAATAGCCAGAGATTTCAACACAAAGAAATATAAAGACTACAGGGTAGGCTAAGGCAAAATGGTGTAATGAAACATATAGGGTTTAAACAGGGATTGGCTTAACAAGGTGATCTAGGGGTATTTTGCACTAACATTGAGTGCAACATTTTACATGGGGAGGTCGACAAGTCAGTGTGACAAGCCGATAAACACACACGTATAGGCTTTTTGGGTGATTTCCTAAGATGTTACCTTCTTGAACCGTTTATTCCAACTAACCAATTAAGTCTTGACAAGATGTACATGCCAAGTTCTAAAGTCTATAATACTACCGGCACACTCATATTTTTGGTAGATTTTTGTATAATAGATGGAAATAGAATATTATGCTTAACCTCACCAATTAAATTAAGGGTAATAGTGTACTCGATAAAGATTCATTCTAGTTTAGTAAGAAAAACATGTCAAAATTTTTAAAATTGGCACCATTTTTTAAAGAAAACTAGAAAATCGAAAGCAAATATAGGTCAAGTGGTAATTCTACTCCCATCTTCCTACTTGGTTTGTACAATGTTCATATTGTACATTTAAGTAAATGAAATAAATTGGAATAAGAGTAGAATTAAAACAAAAGACTCCCCTGAGCGTTACTCTCTTCTTCGAGTGATGACTACAAGAGATGAATTCTTGCAAAGCGTCTATAGAACAACCTCGTTTCCCCTAAAATCACTAAACAACAACAAGCATTAAACATTCATAGATAAATATACACTAAAATCTAACTCACTTTCGTAGGAATCACGGTTGCATTTAGCATATGCAACAAGCCTTTTAAACCACTTGGTGGCCCAAGTGGAAGAGTGAAGTCTCGTAAAGGTGTCCAGAGGGCATACCCACAAAGTTCATTTACTTATACATGGTTTTGAAAAGGTTTCAAACTGATTTTTGGTTTTCAGAAAGGGATTACGGCGTAATCATGGGATTGGTTACGCCGTAATGTGGTATATCTTATATCATAACACGGGGTCGATTCTTGGATCGGGCTAGTTTCTAGAGAGAGAAACACTTGAGAGAGAATATTCTAGAGAGAGAAAGTGTTTTCTTTGTAAATGAAATTATGACTAGCTTACCTCTTCCAAAGTTAGAAGAGGCTATATATAGTACTTACAATATACCGGGTATTCGTACCCGACTTAAAACCGAAAAACGTACTATTAACTATTAAACTACGAGCTATAATAAACAGTAAAATACACGGGGTGACCGAGTCTTTTTCTAATATCTAACAATCTCCCCCTAAGGGAGGTCACCCCTGAAAATACCAAACTTTAATCACTTCAGTCTTTAGCTCGTAGACATTTGATCTCTTGTACATTTGGGATAGTAATCTTTTGATTCATCTTACGCTTGTCTTTGACTGTGATCTTGAGCTTTCTTGAGATCATTGCCCAAACATAATCTTACATCATCTTGTAATGGATCGCCATCTTGTGCACTTGTGAATGAATACGTGACATCAGAGTTTGCGGAAGCTTTGACACCTTTATGAGGTCTTTCATAACATCATAACAAGTGTAGGTCGTGTCTTGGCATTCGGTTATTTACTTGACATCTCCAGAACTAGGAATTTCCATCTCCATCTCCATCTTTAAGATATCCTGTAATGAAACAGTTAGTAATAAAGAGAAAATTGATTTGAAAAGACAAACTAAGTGTTTCTTATGAAAGAATTTTGTAACACTTCGAGAGTTTTGATTGTTTGTCAAATGATAAATAACCGTCAATT
>BQNB010020419.1:0-65514 GCA_026074375.1 Tanacetum coccineum | reverse complement strand
ATAATTTAAAGATAAAGATAGAACATTATTTGTGATCCTATTGGTCCAGTAATATAAAACACGATATGGAGAGCTATCCCAGTGTCTAGTTCACTTGTTAGGCGTAACTAGACCCATTTGAATGATAGGTCGCATATTCAAACACATAGACAAGTATCATGTGATAAACATAATTAAACTTTCAACGATAAATTAAGAAATCGATTTTTAAAAGAAACCAAACATTAAACCTTCATTAAGATGGCTCATACCCTAGGGTATTAGCCCATAACCATTATAATTATACCAGCGTGATCAAATAACCAAGGTAAACTAAACGTTTTACCGAACGATACCAAAAATTAAATGATTACAAGAGTATAGGAATTACACGGTGTCTTCTATGGAATCGTGATCGATGCTTGATCTTTGGTTGCTCTTCGTTTCTTTAGAAAATCGTCTTTTATGTATATGGTATAGAGAATATGATTTTGCACACTGAAAACTCATTTTTGAGTCTTCTATTTATAGTGTTTGAAAAAGACTGGATACGCTGTATTGAGCTAGGTCAATACGGGGTATTGGGGTGTTTTCCTTGGAGTGCGCACTAAGTTTATAATTAATCTGATGTAACTTCTCAAAATTTAATTATTCACCAAATCTCTTAATAGTAATTCAGTTGGATATGGCGTATAAGGAAACATGGATACGCCGTATTGGGAAGTGAGAATACGCGTTTTCTTATGAAGTCCAGGCGCTGATACGCCGTATCTCTTTTTGTGGATACGACATATTGGGCAGAATTAAGCAATTTTAAATATCATCGTTTAAGCTCTAAAAAGTGATCCTTTTAGCATGTCTTCACAAATCACTCCGTAATTACTACAATTTACAAATTTAAGCAATTAAGTAACGATTCTTGCAATAATTATATAAAAGTGGATAACTTAATTGGGATAAATAATGGTATAAATGTAACGTTATTTGATGTCATCACTATCTAACCTGGATCACAATAGTCCTTGTGAAGTCTGTCATAAGGCAAAACAAACTAGAGATTCTTTTCCTATAAGTGATCATAAATCTGTTACTCTGGGTGAGCTTATTCACTTAGATGTTTGGGGGCCTTATAAAGTGGTTAGTATGGAAGTTTTTAGATATTTTTGACGTTGCTTAAGACCAAGGATGAGGTGTTTGAAGTGTTTGTCAGTTTTTATAACCTGGTTTTAACTTAGTTTAATAAGAAAATTAAAGTAATAAGGTCTGATAATGGGACTAAATTTTGTAATTATAAAATGAATGATTTTGTAAAGACTATGGATCTCATTCATCAAACCTCTTATTCTTATACACCTCAGTAGAATGGGATTGCTAAAAGGAAACATAGGCATCTTCTAAACGTGGCAAGAAGCCTCATGTTTCAGGGGGGAATTCCTTTATATTTTTGGACTGAATGTGTTTTAACTGCTACTTACTTGATTAACAGGATTCCTTCCTCTGTCTTAAATGGAAAATATCCCTTTTCTCTAGTATATGGTAGGGAACCTAACCTTTCTCATTTAAGGAGTTTTGGTTGTTTGTGTTTTGCTGCTGTTGTTAAGGATTCTGATAAGTTTTCTGAAAAAGCTAAAAAATGTGTCTTAATTGTTATGCTAGTGGAAAGAAGGCTTATAAACTTTTTAGTCTTGAAAATAGAACTGTTTTATACTCTAGATATGTCAAATTTTATGAGACAGTCTTTTCTTATAAAATGAGTAATGATAATACTGAGTTTTCTAAGTCTTCTGAAAATATAAATAATGATATTTCAACTTTAATTTTTTTTGATAATTTTGAGTCTGAAACAACAGCTAAAACTCCTCTAAGTCCTAATGATGATGAGAAAGGACCATCTGGTAGAGATGGCAATGTGCATCAACCAGTGCCTGATTCTGAGAATCAGCCTGGACATGGTGATCAACACTTTGCAACTCCTATAGACGATGAAAACCCTTTTGAGGCAATGGTGGCTCACACTTAGAGGTTCCTATTTTTGAAAATGCTAATCAAAGTCAAACAGAGAAAGTAAATCCTGATATTAGAAGGTTTAGCAGACCCTCTAAATTGCCTGCTAAGTTGAATGAGTTTGTTTTAGATGGTAAAATTAAGTATAGCTTGCATAGATATGCTAATCATACTTTACTGAGGGGTGAGAATTATTGTTTTATGACTAATTTGAATAAATATGTTGAACCTTCTTCATGTGAGGAAGCTTCAAAAGATATTAATTGGATTAATGCTATGAATGAGGAATTGCATGCTTTATATGAAAATAATACTTAGGAATTATGTGACCTTCCTGCTGGTAGAAAGCCAATAGGATCAAAATGGGTTTACAGGATCAAGTATATGTCTAGTGGTGAAATTGAAAGGTTTAAAGCTAGACTTGTAGCTAAAGGGTTTGGTCCAAAAGAAGGGATAGACTATGAAGAGATGTTTAGTCCAGTGGTTAAAATGGGAACTGTTAGGTGTGTTTTGACACATGCAGTTGAAATGAATTGGAAAAATTTTCAAATGGATGTTAATAATGCCTTTTTTATGGGGATTTGAATAAGGAAGTGTATATGTTACCACCTCCTGGATTTTCTAAAACAAATGAAAACAAAGTTTACAAACTCAAAAAGTCTCTTTATGGCCTTAAACAAGCACCTAAGCAATGGAATCATAAGTTGACTGAGGCTCTTAGAGATGCTGGGTTTGTTCAGTCTAAAAGTGATCATTCCTTGTTTGTTAAGAATGATGGTTCTGTGTCCTTGTATGTGCTTGTTTATGTAGATGATTTTGTGATTACTGGCAATAATGAGTTGGAAATTGAGAACTTTAAAAAGTTTTTGAAAAATTAGTTTAAAATCAAAGACTTGGGAGAACTCATGTATTTTTTTGGAATTGAAGTTTTAAAAACTAAAAATGGCCTTTGTTTAACTCAAAGGAAGTACTTTTTGGAATTGTTACATCAGCAAACCAGTCATGACTCCCTTACCTGAGAATATTGTTCTTGCTCATAAAGAGTCAGAGAATGATAAATTTTTTGTAAACTTTACCAATTATCAGAGATTGGTTGGTAAACTGGTTTACTTAACCTTGACTAGATCTGACATTTCTTATGTTGTGTATTGCTTAAGTCAGCACATGCATTCTCCATTAAAGTCTCATCTTGATATAGCTATGAGAGTTTTGAAGTATTTGAAACTTGCTCCTGGTTATGGTATTCAGTTCTCTAAAAGAAATAGTGTGTTTGATATTAATGCTTTTTCTAATTCTGATTGGGCTAAGTGTCCTGTTACCAGAAGATCAGTTTCTGGTTATTGTGTTTTTGTGAATGAGTGTTTGGTTTCTTGGAAGAGTAAGAAACAATCTACTTTGTCTAGATCTTCAGCTGAAGCTGAGTACAGATCTATGGCATCTGTTACATGTGAAATAATGTGGATTCTGAAAATTATAAAGGATCTTAATGTTGATAATCTGATTCCTGCAAATTTGTATTGTAACAACAAGTCTGCAATACAAATTGCAGCTAATCCTGTAATGCATAAGATAACAAAACATTTTGATTTGGATGTTTACTTGGTTAGAGAGAAAGTTTCATCTGGTTTAATAAAAACTATGAAGGTTGATTCAAGAGAAAATGTTGCTGATATTTTAACAAAAGCTCTTGGGTTATATCAGCATAGTTATTTGGTTAAAAAGTTTGGTATGTTGAACATGTTTGGGTTATAAGCTTGGGGGAGGGTGTTCAAAGTATTTATGTACTTTGACAAGCTTATAATAGCTAAAAGGATTTATTGAAAATATATTTGTATTAGCTAACATGTTGTGCAGGTTTTTTCAAGTTTCATTGTGCAGGGTTTAAAGTCTAAATAAGGTGTATATAAGCTGAAAGTTGGTGGCTCAAGTCATTATTCCATTTTTAGTTTTCACATACATCTCTCAAAGTTCTCTCTTTCAAGATTTAGGGTTTCTAATTGTTTAGATCTATTGATCTTTAGGTTTTGATCATCTTGATCATTGTTTCTATATTGGTTTTAGGTGTGAGTTGTATAGGTTTAAGATAGCACTCATTTGAGGACTATCTCTGTCTTTCTTTTGTAAACTGTTAGATCAACACTTGTGTTAAGGACTGATCACCTGTGTATATGGTTATAATAAAATAAAGTCATCAAAGGGGAGGTTGGCTAGGTGATTTAGAAAGTTCTGATGTTGTTTTGATATCATTTTTACATTCTCACCAAACTCTTTACTTTTTTGTATAATATACTGAATAATGTTTATAGCGATGGTCGTAAGGTTTTAAAAACCAAGTCAATTTGTGATAATAAACCAGAAATATCAGACAACCCTTCTCATGTTTTGCTTAGTACAAACAACCTACTATTACGTTAATTTGTATAGCGATGAATTCAAACATCGTAATCTAGTCAGAAAAAGAAATTTAGTAATCTAAATACCTTTTTTAAACTTATATTTTACTATCGAGCTTTTTACCAATTCATTGTTTTTAAACTTTTATTTACCACTGTATGGCTTATTTAAAAATATTGACCAATGTATGGTATCACTTTCCATTCTTGATAGTATAAATTATTTTTAATTTTTTATTAAACACAAATCTAAAACTGTAAAAGAGGAAAGAAAAAAAACAATTCCTCCGTGTTGATTTAATGTTGTAATAATTTATATTACTGTTGGGTTTTAACAAACTAGGTAACCAGTTTAGCTACGAGTACGCAGCGGAATGGATCTAGTTTTAACATAAAGATTAACACATAATAAAAGTAGGTAAACTAACCTTTTAGCCTTAGATCCTGAAAACGAGTTAGCGGTTAACTTGCCGCCTCTACGGTTGCTGACACAAACACGTCAACCAAGTATGTTTAGATTGCTAGCCTAAACTCATCGAACCAAACACCCTTGTGTTATAACCAAATCCAAACGCACCTTATTGAGCTTGAACCAAAAACCAAACACCCTTATAACCTTGAACCAAAAATCGCAAAACCCTAATCAGGGTTTTCTAATTCGGTTGAACCAAAAATTAACAAACCGAAACCCTTGTTGGGTTTATGTAATCGCCGTGCAAGGAAGCACCAAACAAACACCTTGTGTTTAATCTTGAATCATCAAACAAGGAGAACAAGAAAAACCGAATACTCCTTGAGGGTGTATCCGAATTCGGTGAAGAAAGAAGAACCGAAAACCCTAAAGGGTTTGAGGTTTGATCGGTTAGGGAGAGAGAGGAGAGCAAGGGAGAAGTTTTTATGAGTTTAGGTGTTGGGAATTATAGATTTGATGAGACAAAAGAAACAAGTAATGAAATAAAAGGATCAAAATCATCATTAAAGAATTCTACAAGATGTAGGAGAATATTAAGATTCTAGAAGATTTCCTTAAGAAGATAAAGATTAAGAAGATAAACTTAAATGTTTAAAAGATTTATTAATATCTTTATGCTTATTCCTTTGTATATAAAGAGATATAGGTCATATGGTTTCATGTACACAGAAAAACACGTATGTGTGTATCCTAAGGGAAAATGTAGACATCTAGTTGGTTGGTTTAGCCTCACGGTCAAGGTAACTTGATCCTGTTACAGTTCATTGATGCAACCGTATTATTCTGATCAAATAATATTGGGGCTTGAAGTGTTAATAAAGAAAAACCTTGTTATGATAACTTTGATTTGTTCTTATTCCACTGCATGTTATTGTCTTTGTTATCATGATCCTAGATGAGGTCTAAACAACCTTGAGCTATAAATGATCCAAGAACTATCACTTGTTTTAGTTCTAACAGGTGGTATCAGAGCCACGGGCTCTTGATCTAGGATCTAACATGGTTTTTGTTGTCGAAATTATGAAGAAAAGAAGGTACGAATTTTTTGTTTTGTTTACTTGTTGAATTCGGTAAAGTTAGGGTTTTAAAGAAACCCTAATTCGGTTAAAGCAGAAAGGATAGTCATCAAAGGGTTTCTTGTGTTCGATGGGTAGCCAAATAACATTGCTTTTACAATCGTTCTAAAGAAAGAAAAGGGTTTCGATTTTTTATTTTTTTAGAACTATTCAAATTCGGTGAAACTAGGGTTTATTACAAACCCTAAATCGGTAAAAACAGAAAGTGAAGTCTTCGGTTCTTCATGATAAAGGTTACACGTTCTTGGTGAGCGCGTTGAGAGCGCGCGCGGTTCTTGTAGCTTGTTTATATAATCAGCATACCAAATCTGATGATTCGTACATCTTGCTTAACGCAGACCCCTGAATTAGGAGTGATGAATTCACGAAAGAAGCAGTAGGTTGTCGACATCAAGGTTTAAATGCTAATGCTTAGGATTTAACGAGGTCTCTTATTTAATGATTCTCTATCCAAGGTTTCGTCTTTGTTGGATGTTGGCTTGGTGGTTGATTGCATGCGTATAACGACAGACTAAGAAAGTGACTCAAGGTTTCATACTTCAAGGGTTTATTGAATCATGTTAGGGTATCGCTAAAAAAGAAGGTTCTTTTTAAAGATGTTAAAAGAAAAGTTTGTATTGCTTTGTTTATACTTTGTGCTGTCAACGAATACAACTTAGTGCTGCTGAGATTAGTGAGGGTTTATGCTACCATAACATGTTAATGCTGCCAGTTTGATTATTAATGGTGCTTGCCTTGTGGTTCTGAGTATATATTTGTGATGTCAAGATTAATGCTGCTAGCTTATTGTTAATTTAGCTTGATTCGTTATTACTACTGCTAAGGTATTAAAAACAGTAAGTTTGCTTTGTGAAAAAGGTAGTATGGATAAAGTAAATGATATTGTTGATGAGATATGTGGTTTCTGGTTACGAATGGATTTAGATACCTTTACATTCGGTAGCATGGGTTCATTCTCCTATGGTATATAAACAAAACATGCTGCTGGTGTATCTTTAATATGATGAGAAGGTTTTTAGATTCGGTTTTTGTAAGAAGCAGAAAGTTTGGATTTGCAGTTTTAGGTATATAAGAAGATACAACAGGTTTCTTGTATTTAAGGAGTTTGCTATTAAATACTGTTGTTGATAAATATTGCTGTTGTTCATAGATGGTAAAGGAAACTTAATGCTGTCAAGGTTGTTAATACTGCTTGGGTTAAAAGAGTTAAAACTGCTAGGCTTGTTGATATTGGACAAGGCAGTGATGTGATTATCTGCTGGGTAAAGATCTCGGATGACACACATCTTGATTATTGGTTGGTTCAGAATGTTTTTGAGCTAAACAGAATGGTTTGGTTTTGGTTTACATGTTCTTAACAGATTTAAAGGCTCTTTTTTGGATTTCTTGGATTAATTGGTTACAAAGAAGGTTGTTTATTTCTTATTTGACGGTGAAGTAGAATTACTTGGGTACGTGTTCTTATCATATCTTAAACGGCTTACAACGTTTAAAGATAACTTGTTTGTTTTATAAGAGGTTGATGAAGACTTGCAAAATCTAGCAATGTGTGATTTCTCTTATGATGCTCACTGCGCACATTTGCTATCACTTTAAGGAGTTACGTTGTTGTGCTCAGTGTCTCATTGAAGATGAGGATTTTGATCACAGATATTTCGGACTACATATCCCCTCCCCCTTCCGCCCCGGTCCTACCCGCTTCCACCTCCGCCCCCCCCCCCCTGCGCGTGTGTGTGTGTGTTGTGGCTACGTGATTTTGTGTTTTGGTGGGTTGATGTATCTCTGGATGTCTCACATGGGGTACGGTTGTATGACAACAGCCTAGTAACTAGAGAGGGATTATTTGTGTGTGTGTGTCTTTAGGGTGGGTATGTGTTGTATTTTTAGACTTTATAGGTGTGTTCTTGCACGCTAATTGTACTTGGGGTTGGGATGTGTCTTGTTATACTTAATTTTATTCATCATTAATCATTACATAGAGCCTCCAGAATTAAAGATTCAATAAATGGTTAACATATAGGTTTCAGGGGAAGCGTATTGTTAAAATGTTTAACCATTTACATGCACCACATGAGGTAAAGGTTTTTTACTATTGTAAAGTCATTAATTAATACTTGTGCTCGCTCGCCCGCCTCCGCCCCGCTACTCGCTAGCTAACACCCCCAAATTGGGTCGCAGCGGAATTAAGGGTCCAGGGGTGTTACTTCTCAAGCATAACTCTAGCACAAGATATATATTTTGAACGAAATTTAAAAGTGTTTTTAAAACTAATACATTGGATTTAACCTAATTGGTTATATAATTGCTCGAAGTTTACTTGTTTACTTGTTATTATTACAAAGAATTTCCCAAGCCCATAACAAATATGACAATAGGTAATGCGACTAATATCTTTAATGCAGGACATCCAAAACAAAACCACCAATTTATACTTTTTGCCACCCGTGCCCTAATGATCTCCTGAACAAAACATTGCATTTTAAAAACGTCAACATAAAGTGTGGAATTTCAATAGGTTTATGTAATGTTAAGCAGGAACGATGACTTTCCCGTGATTAAGGCTAACAGATGCAGATATATCACAAAACGTAATTACGTTTTTCCTAAGATCATGACACAAAGCTCGACATAAATGAATACAATAATAAATATTGCCTTCATTGCCCATGACGAGGTTCACCCGGATGTTCAACCCGTAACATCCAAAATCCGACATGATATACGTTCGTTTCCAGTGATAGCTAGTCACCCGAACGGGGAGGTCAATCCCAAATAGATCTATCTATAATCATTCGCGCTCACATTCCAGTAATTGACAGTTCATGATTCATGGGCATAGTGGGTTATCGCTACTTAGGCAAAACGTAATCATGATAAAATGTACACTTGCGTCTAATTTGTAAAACATGCATATGTTTCTCACCCCAAAAACTTGTAAATCAATAATTGTAAAACATGGGGCTATGAACTCACCTTGAGTGAGTAAATTGATAATAAAATATCCCAAATAAAAACGCGTCACGCTAACGCCCGAATGCAACCTAGTTAATATAGGTCGAATCAGTAACCAAGTACGTTGTCTAACAACAACCATATATAATCCTATATAGTTATCATCGTACTATCGTTCGGGCTATCATAATTAAGAGGTCATGACATGACGTACGAGGAGTTAGGACACTTTAAATCGTAAATCCAACAACTCGTCAATACGCCATCCGAAGAGGCCTCATTATAATATAGCACTTTGATAACTAATAACATATATATTTCTATATAGCTATATCACCATCTAATCGTTTAAGTGAAATCGTATTTATAAAGTAAAAACGTTTATAATTACGCCTTTAGCAAAAATGACATAACTTTGTCGTTTTAAGTCCGTTTCTCGCGTTTCTTACGCCCACGCTTTCGTATTAAGACGAGTGATCATAAAATCACATTTTTAGGTTTTCGAGATTCTGTTGTGAATAGTGTTTTTACTGTTCATTACAGATTACAACTTATTAACGCAAAACCCGTAAATGTCGTATCTTATTCGTTATAGCTCCGTTTTTAGCGATTCTTTCGAACACGTTCTCGTAATTGAAAGTTTTATCATATTATTGATGTTTACAAAGTATAAGTTTCTGTGGTGAATAGTAACTTTTATAAAAATTGTTTTATAAAAGTATTTAATGTCGTAAACTCGTAACTAGCGTATCTTCTTCGTTATAAATCTGATTTTCGAGTTTCTTATCATTTTGGAATCCTTATGAGATGTACTATCTTTATAAAACCTAATATGGCTGTTAACAAATTCGAACCAAAACATAAACTTTTAAAGGTTGTGATTAAAACATGTTTTAAGCTTGATTTTTGTACCATTAAGCTTCAACACCTTGTTACAACTACTTTACAACACTTGTATCTTATGTCTTACATATATTAGGTCCATTAGGTCATGTTTTGTCCAAGAGTGTCCATGAATACAAGATTAACATGTTATTTACACCATTTTCACTTGTAACTTATTAAGTTAACATTAAAACCCTAATTTGTTCATATACATGTTAATACTTAACCAACATGTTAAAACACTTATACATTCCTTTTAACATCATATTAGCATCCATATAACATGTAAATAAGTTCACAAAACATTGATCATAAGTAAAAATCCCTTTCACATATTCAAAAGTATCCTAAATGGTGATTTAACTATATAAACATAATATATGCATAAATCAAAGAAAGTAAATGAAGTAGGGTTCTTAGATAACCTTGATGTGTAGGAGGATGAAGAACAACCAAATCTAAACCCTTGTTTAGCAAAGAAACCCTAGCTTTTATCCCTTGAAAACCCTAATTCCAACCAAAACCCTAATCTTGCAATATCTTGCTAAAACCTTTTCAAAGCTTAACCAACCCTTCAACTCTTCTTAGAATACCTTAAGTATGATGTATAAACACTAATATGGTGAAAGAAAATCAAGCTATGGATCCCCTAAAAACCTTGTGGAATGCTATGGATTTGGTTTTGATAAGGTTTTGAGTCGTGGGTTTAGAAGAGAGACAAGGAGGAGTTTTGTGATTTTTCTTGTAAGGAAATGAAGTGTATGAGTCCCTAGCTCTCATATGCATGCATATATATACTACTTGGGGACTCATAAAGATATTTCTTATTCTAGTTGATCAAGTGAACAGTTGCAAGGATAAGCAATGCATGAAGAAAAGACTAGAGCTCTTAATCTGATAATAAAAAGCTAGTCATGGAAAGAGCAAGTGGCAGGCTAGATCTTTAATGAAGATATTTGTGATGGTTCTGGTCTCATCTTGCTTTACTAGTCATTATACAAAACGAAATCTATATATGTGTAATAGAGTTAGGATATCTTTTAGTCTTTTATATAATGTATACTTGCATTTATATGAAGTATAATGTTAGTATAGACTTAGAAAAACTGTATAACTTGCACATGGTAAGTTCGATTAGAATTTTTTCATGAAGAATATTGATAATGTGATAAAATACTTGAAGTTTTAAATGGAACTTTAAGTAATTGGTTTAAAATTTTGGGTTATTTGATGAACGTAGATAAGTAACGTGCTCCGGAAGGCTTAAACGTATTTTATCGCGAAACTAAACACTCTAACGTAACCATAAAAATAATATGGCAATGATAATAATTATCCTCTAAAAAATCCATATAACACTTGTTTATATGTAAACATTTAATTAGATCTAATGCCCGTTTCTTTGAAATGATCATTTTTAGTTTAACTGATTTAGCTTAACGATTACGATTTAAAAGCAAACTCGTAAAACCCTAAAAATAAATTATGAATTACATAACGTCGTACAATGACCTAAAATACGAGGTGTTATACCTCCCTTAAGGGGAGATTTTTAGAAACAAGAAAAGTATCGGTCACTTCCAAGTTGTAATAGTCTTAGCCCGTAGTTTGTTATATGATTAGTCTAGTAAGCTAGTCTGGCCCAAGGCTCATCGAAAGCCCGTTAAGGCCCATGGCCGGCCATGTATGTAGTATATATACCCTTTCCATGCCTTGGAGAGGGTGGTTGGTTGTTTCATTTCTTCTTTTCACACATAATAATATTATCATCCTTTCCATGTTACTTTCTCTCTCTAGAAACTTTCCAACCCACTTCTCTCTCTAGTTCTTGCATAATATTAAAGATTACTAGTATTCTTCATAGATGCCCCTAGTTTAACTCGCTAAGCCATTCTATTCATTTTTATCATCCATAAAAAAAATATAAAAAAATAAAAAAAAACTTTAGCCTAGCCTTACCCCTTGTCAAAAGTCCCTATGGTTGGTTGCTAGTTGCTCGGTATGATTGGTTGATTTTTGCTTATGGTTTTCTCGTGCTTTGCTATGAGTGTTGCGCCATTTCAATGAAGATGAAGGAGGCCTGCTTCATTTTCGTATTTTTTGTGGTGTATTCTTATCTCAAGTGTGGGGATATTGTTAGTTGTGTGAAGGACTGATTGAAAAAAAAAATGAAATGAAAAAAAAATGAAATGAAAAAAAATAGTTATAAAAAATGAAATAAGAAAAAAAAGTGAAAACAAGAGTATAAAAAAAGAGTAAAGTATGAATAAGAGTTGATTAGGCCAGATATATTGTTGAGAGGTTCGATAACCTCATGGGTTTGTGGATTGTCGTAACTAGCAACATGGGTTTCTTAGACTTGTCGACATGTATATTATAAAACCAATTCCAGTATATATTCCACATGCCTTATCCACACCCTTATTAACCCTTAGCCTAACGTTACAACCCGAATAAAAGTCCTCTTTTGATATTTATACCTGGTGCTTACGCCATGTCGGTGCAGTTTTGTTTCTTGTACAAGCCTATGGTAACTTATGAATCATGTCTAAGCAATTGAGTGTGATTTCCCCTTTTACCCTCTATTACATCACATACGAGTATTTGAGTAAATTATACTTTCCTTCTTCGTGAGGTGCTTAGTCATGTTATACAGCTTGAGAATCATTGGGTATTGTCAAACATCTTTGTTTTCACATATTAAAAATCCAAAAATAATTTTTATAATTCTATGTTTGTTTTGTAAAGCTTATTATTTTCCTTATTTTGCTTGAGGGCAAGCAAACCCTTAAGTGTGGGGGGGTGCTTGCGCCTTTTGCACTTATTTATTACAAAAACCAAAAATATTTTCAAAAATTTCACACCCAATAAAAAGTTTTAATTTAAAAAAATAAAAACTATCAAAATTTAAAAATATATATAGAATTTTTTTTTCTTGTCTTGTCACCTAGGACCTTGTTTATGAAATTTCTTTTTTTAAATTTGCTTGAGGGCAAGCAAAGTTTTAAGTGTGGGGGATTTGATAACGCTCAAATTATACATGTTTTTATATGCGTTATCAATGATTTTATATATATAAATTCGTTAATTATAAGAACTTTTGGTGTAGAATAGAATATATTTTTCATTTTAGGTTCATGTGATGTGTCGTGGAAGACAACAGAAGAATACACGAAGATTTGAAGCTTTAACGAAGAAATAACTCAAGCTGAATGCTTCTCGACACCAGTTTACTGTTTTTGTCATAACTCGGTCATACGAACTCCGTTTGACGCGATTCTGGCGGCCACGCGAAGAGAATTCAATTATCTACAACCATGAAAAAGCCCAACTGCTAAAAATGACCAAAAGTACTCTGCACTTGCAGAAAGTGCGGCGCACTTTTCACTAGAACTAAAAAGTCCTTTAACACCCAAAGTGCGGCGGTTTTACCCAAAGTGAGGCGCACTTTTGAGGTGGTGGAGAAAATTAAAGGCAATTAAATGAAGTATGCATTAACTCCCTAAGTGTGGCGCACAAATAAGTTTGTGCGGCGTACTTTGACCCCCGAACAGCCTATAAATACCCTCATTGGCTCTCCTATTTCATATATCTCTCATACAATCTTCATACATCTTACACACACAATCTATAAAGCCTTTGGAGAGGAGGAATGAGTGGTGAAGATCCTTGGATCCAATCATCCAAACACCTCTTTAATCCGCCACTTACCACCATACTACCACCGCAAACCACCACCATAGCCATGAATTTCCAGAATTCTAACACCATATCTAGCCTACATATCATCCATTTCTAGAATATTAACACTTCTCACATGATTCTTGGAGGATTCACACCAAATTCTCCTAAAATCACTACCATAAACCCTATTACCAAACACCCCATTTGGTGATACGTTGTTGAATTTCCAGAAGTTAGGTGACATATTTTTGGTTATCTCATTAGCATTTGGTTGTTGGTTGATCATGGAATTGTTAGTTTTGGGTTGGTCATTATGTTAGTCAAAATATTGGTATTGTTACTTTGTTCTCATATGTGAAACATGAATAATATTTGGATGATTTTGCTATGATTTATGAATATACATGTTTATGAATTCGATGTTATCTTACTTGGGAGTCATTGTTTTATCTCGTTTGATAAATCTTGCAATTGAAATAAAGCCAAAAGGATTAGTTGCCTTGATATATTTTGAATCATGTATGCCATGATGAATCAATATCATTGCATGGGATAATGGTGTGGTAAATTGATAAATAACCCGAGTAGAATTATGTTTAAGACCCTTCCTTATGTTAACCCACCGGGTTGGGAGGAACTTGTATATATGCATATTTGATATAAACCATTCTTAATGCACTCGTGATGATATAGTATATAGGTCAAAAGAATTCTATGTTATCATTGGTAGATATACTTGTTATTATGATTACCCATCATATATGACTTTGTATGTTTTGTTTATATAAATGTCTTGGCTCTATCTCTATCATTAAGTTATGTGAATCATCGTCGTCCTTGCTTGCTTTATACACACGTTTGGCTATTTTATCCATGACAATCAATTAGCTTTGTTACTAGATAGACAATTTGTGAATTGCTATAAATCCTGTGGAACGACCTGATCTTACCTAATACTATATTACACTCAAATAGGGTATACTTGCCCAAATGTTATGTTTTTAGTCAAAATCGGTGTTTCTAGGTATCACTCCAATTTAACACATTATAAAAAACACACACAGACCCCAACGGAGATTCGCTCATTTCTTGGATTGGCTGGATATTACAGGAAATTTATCGTAAATTTCTCGAAGATTGCAAAACCTCTCACCCTGTTGACTCAAAAATACAAGAAGTTTAAGTGGGGTGATGAATTAGAGAACGCTTTTTTCAGAACTAAAGGACATGTTGATGATGCCCGAATTACTTGCACATCACGAAGAACTAGATGATTTTATGGTTTATTATGGACGCAGTCCAAACCAAGGTTTTGATTGTGTGTTGATGTAGAGGAACAAGGTGATTGAGTACGCATCCAGACAACTAAAAATCCTTGAGAATAATTGTTAGAAATCAAGAAAAGACTCGGTCACTTCCAAATATGTAATTCTTAGCTCATAATTAAGCATGTAATAAGTAAGTAAGGAAACAGGCCGACGATTGACTATCCATGGAGTCCAACGCCCCATATCATGTAAAGAAGTATAAATACCCTCTCCACACATAGAGAGGGTGTTGGTTTTTTTCTCATAATCTAATATTACATGTTAACTCTCTCTAGAAAAGCTTCCATCCTCTTTCTCATCACTAGAATCCTAGCCCGAAGATTTCATTAATGTGTGTTTTATTGATATTCTACAATGGTATCATATGCCATAGGGTGATTACATGTAGTTTTGTGTGTGTTTAATCTTGAAAAACTTAGAAAAAGTTGTGTTCGAAGCTTTATATACACGAAAATTTAAAAACCATAAATTTTGAAGATTAAAATGTTAAAGTTTATATTTTCATACTAGAATAAGCCTTTAACATTTTAGTTTTGCTTAAAATTTCAAGAAAAAAACTTCAAAAATTTATTTTTTAGGTGATTTTGTGTTTTGGGTCTCGTAGTAGCGGTTTGGTAAAAGTCACGGTTTGACTAGGAAAGTCGTGGTTTGATCCACAAAAAGTCACGGTTTGACACTTTAAGAGTTGCAGTTTGACTTAAAAAGTTGCGGTCTGATTATTTGAAAGTCGCGGTTTGACATTAGCAAGTTGCGGTTTTATCCAAAAGAAGTCACGGTTTGATACCACAAAGGTCGCGGTTTGATACCACAAATACCTGTGGTTTGATACCACAAGTACTTGCGGTTTGACCACCTTGTGTTGCGGCTTGACAACCAACAACATCTTGCGGTTTGACCTAATACGTGCATTTTGATCCAAATTTGACTTAGTTAATTTTAGCATTTTGACATATGTTCTCCAACTTTGACCTAGTCAATATATGCCATTTGACCTCAATTCATCGTACTTTGACTTAGTCAACTTTAGCCATTTAACGGAACCAAAAGTGCAATTTGACTGAAGAACCAAACAACAACAAGGACTTAATTTGCAATAAAAACGCCATCAAGTACACATAAAACAACATGAATTAAACACAATTGAACACAATTCTCGTTCATAGATCACTGAATCGAATCCTCAAAACTTTTCACATAAACAATATTTGAAAATGTCTACCTTAGCTGAACACATGATAGTTGCCTGTGCTGAGAATCGTCCTCCTATGCTGGAAAGTCAATGTATGACTCATGGCAGAGTCGTATGTTGCTATACATAAAAGGAAAGAAAAACGGTAGAATGATGCTTGAATCTATTAAAACGGACCTTTTGTCCATCCAACTATTGAAGAAAATGGTTAAATTCGAAACAAGAAGTATGCAGAACTCTCTGAACAAGAGAAGCTTCAAGATGATTGTGATGTTGAAGCAATTAACATTATTCTTCAAGGTCTTCCACCTGATGTGTATTCTCTTATCAACCATCATAAGGTGGCTAAAGATATATGGGATAGAGTCAACTTACTCATGAAAGGAACTGAACTGTCATATCAAGAACGTAAATGTAAGGTGTACAATGAGTTTCATAAGTTTACTTCAGTTAAGGGAGAGACACTTTATGCATATTACTTGCGATTTTCTCAACGCATCAATGATATGCACATAATTGGCATGACTATGCAACAAGTCAAGGTGAATAAAAAAGTTTCTGAACACTCTTCAACCTGAATGAAGCAATTTTTGTAACTAATGTCAAACTAGTAAAGAACTCGTATACTACCAACTATGATCAGCTGTATGCATATCTTAGTCAACCTGAGAGACATGCAAATGAAGTACGGCTGCTAAGTGAAAGATATCTGGATCCTCTTGCATTTGTTGCTCACCATCAAACTCAGTCCACATTCTGCTTAGTATCCACAACAGCAATCATCAACTCCTCAACCAGTTCATTCTTCTCAACCCTACTTACCAACATATGAAGCACCTCATCATCCCCAACAATATCAAAATGCATACCAGCCTCAATACAGTCATCCAACACCAATTAGTTCCTCAAACAATAGTAGTTGTATCACGTTTCCTTCAACCAATAACCAACCTCAGAAACACTTCCAATACTAAGAAACCAAGCTAACCATATAGGATGGCAGGGTAAACTATTCAACAAGTTCAAGAGGAACAAGGTATAGAGGTTTGTTTGTACATGAACTATAGGGAAATGAAATACAACCTCAATGGAAATAATGCTTCAGTCCAAGCAATGGTTGTTAAAGTGTTTATAGTTTTCCAGCAGAGGGGCATATGGCAGAGGCAGTGTACTCAGCCAAAGAGGCTAAGGACTTCTAACATGGTTAAAGAAAAGATTGTTACTCAGCGAACGGTTCAAGGCATAGGAATCTGTCCAAGTATTAGAGAGGAGCAGATAGCATTTTTTAGCAGATCAAGGAATTCCAGATGGTCAAAGCTATTTCAGACAACAATGCAACAGAATGCCGCCTTCCAAGACTAATGATTTAGATGCTTTACGACTCAAACTGTAATATATCTTTTCCTACATAAGCAATTCTAATGGCCAACTCTCTCAAGTTATGGTTTAGGATTCCTCATTTGAGGTACCATATTAATGACACGAATCAAATGATACGATTAATCAAAGAGTGCCAGAGATGTAAAGTAGTTTGAACGAACACCTATTGATGGTTATCCAACAATGAAATAACAAGTGATAGCAATAAATCATTCCTTCTTCTCAAACTGCAGGAAACATAAAAATGCGAAGTTCAAGATACAATTTTTTCTGTCAGCAACAAGATTCTATGATAATATCCTATGTTTTGAACAATTGTCTGAACAAATTGTCAAATCATGAAACTAATTGGGATAATGCCCTAACAAGAAACCAAAAACTGTTAAAAATCCTTAAACGCTAAGCTTAAAATATAATAATGAACAGAGTCAATCTTTTGAATAAAGATTTAATGGTGATTTAAACAGTCATGAAAAATTGATTGATTCTTAAATGGATGACATGATTCGGGATAGGAATGCACTTAAATAGGAAATTGACTCACTTAAACAGACTCTTTCTAAACAAGTTAAGGAAAAAGAATCGTTAGTGCACACATGGTATTGTTTTCAACAGAATCTCAAAGAAAAAAGAACGTAAAAGCATAGACAAGGAAATTGATTGAGAACAAGATAAAGGGTAACTGGCTAATAATGTTTAAAAAGTGGTCCAATCTCGCAAAACAGTGCACATGCTAACAAAACCACAAGTTTTTTATGATGACACTCACAAACAAGCACTTGGTTATCAAAATCCGTTTTATCTTAAGAAAGCTCAATGGATTAAGCCAACATTGTATGATGGTAGTGCGATATCTAAGAAAAATGATGTGATTTCGGTGGTTGATGAAGAAGAGACATTGATTTTAGAAGAAGAGAGTCGATCTCAAATGCTTGCAAAACAAAATGACCCAATTTCAAAAGAAAATAAAGTTAACATTTCTTCGATTAATTATTCCAAGTTGAATAAATTGGCTAAAGATTTCGGAAAACATTTTGTTCCACAAAAGGAATTTGTCTGCATGAACAAGCATCTGTTTTACAAATTTCAAACCCTAACACTGAACAACCTTGATGTTCCACCTAACACATTGTTAAAAGAGGTTCTAAAGACTTCCCAAATAAGTTGGTAAATACAAGTTTCAAAACTAAATATTCATCTTGCATTTGACAAGGGTTTGTGAAACAATTGACCCACCATAAAAGCATCACCGAGGGTTCATGGGGTTTTGAACATACCAAAGTGGTTTTTCTCACGTAGATAATTACATTTCTAAATTCTTTAAAAACTTTAAAGATTTTAACAAAGGACTTCATGATGAGATTACTAAACTACAAACGGTTTTTAACAAAATGGAAGCTGCTGTTGAATAGTGTTCTGTAGACAAGAAACATTTTGAAATTCAAAAGAAATAAATTTTCTTAGATAATGATCGACTCTTGGAACATATCATTGGTCAAGACGTTATATTTATTGTCATGCATTGTAATATTGAACCTAAAGAACTTATTTACTTGTAAAACTGGATTTTTACACTTGTTTATGATTTTGTACACTTTCACATATGACATATGGATGTCAATATCATGTTATAATGGATGTATAAGTATTGTACATGTGTGGTTTATGTATAAAAAGTATAGTTTATAAAAACATATATAGTTTATATTTATATAAAATACTACATGTCACAAGGATCTTGGGCATGTAGATAACTCGAAAAACCGATTTATAACGAAGGAGATACACTAATTTCAAGTTATACGTTAATTAAACGCGTTTATAAAAGAAATTTTATAAAAACTTTTTAAGATTTACTTCTGATATATACAAATGGTTATTTTTCTCAGATAGTACATATTTTTAGGATTTCAAAACATTAAGAATCGTAATTTTAGGATCAATAACGAAGAAGTTATGAATTACGCAAGTTTACGATAATAAATACTTTTATAAAAATAATTTTATAAAAGTTACTGTTCACATCAGATGTATATATTTTGAAAACATCATTAATTTTATAGAACTTTTAATTTCAAAGACGTGCTCGAAAGAATCACTAAAAACAGAGTTAAAACAAATAAAATACGACATTTACGAGTTTACGACGATTAATTTTATAAAAATAATTTTATAAAAGTATATGAACAGTAAAAAACACTGTTCACCAGGGGACTCAAATATTGAAAATGTAATATTTTGATACGTCATCTTAATACGAGAACGTGGACATAAGAAACGTAAGAAACGGGCTTAAAACGATAAAGTTACGCCGTTTTTACTAAAGAGATATTTATAAACGTTTTTACATTATAAATATGATTTTATAAACGCAATTAGATGGTGATTGATGTGTTTTAGTGTAGGGTTGTTTTTTAAATGATTCAAGTTTTAAATTTATATTTTGCCGACTCAACCAAAAACAACACTTTAACGGGGAGTGTACCCGATCGGTAGTAGTTTCTTGGTAAGTAGGGTGTCGATCACTGAGAGCGAGGTTAAATCTATTAATTTAATTAATATCTTGGTTATCTAATCTATGTTAATTCTATTCTAATCCTATGTTAAACCTATGTCAGTCTAAATCTTAATTCTAATGGAAAATGGGGGTGGCACATCTTCAAGTCGTTTCTCCTTTGACTAGTTTGTCCTTTGGTTGCGGTGATATTTGCTAAGAATACGTGACATCCCTTTAAATACTCTTGAGCCTTAGTACACGAGATGATGTTTAATCGGGTCCCGTGTTTATTGCTGCTTCCATTACCTCGAACAATTAAAATTTCGTCTCCAAAAGGAATACGGATGATCTTTTTTGCACATACAATAATGGCATGGTACTTTGCCAACCAATCCATACCAATTATTACGTCAAAATTACCTAGTTCTACGGGCATTAGGTCTATGTTGAAAGGATGATTTAAGAAGTTTAACGTACAACCCCGTATAATAGTGTTTAACCCAAACTTTACCCACTCAACCAGCTTAATAGCAATCCTAATACACTAGTAGTCCAGTTGTCCAACTATCCAATGGAATCAGAACGTTATTTGTTGAATTATCTAGGTCACCTGCTAGTCAACACGATCAATAAACCATTGGCAATATCCAATTAACTAGTTAAGCCCGAAGCGTATCCTAGATACAGACTTAGAAGGACAATATTTATGTAACTATTATTCTAGGTGTATAAATTACTATATGGAGAGATATCCCAGACTCTAGATCCGCTTGGTCCACTTAGCTAGATCCAGATGAATGACAGGTCGCATACAAAAGTGCGTAAACAAGTATAAATTGGTAAACATAAACAAGCATACAACGATAAATCAAGAAATCGATATAAACAAATACCAAACAATCAGATCTTCATAATAATGGCTAATACCACGAAAGGTAAGAAGCCTCAATCATCAGAAATAAAATACAAGAGTAATAATTTAGCCAAGGTAAACTAACCGAGTTAATGAATAATACCAAAAACTGAACGATTACTAAAGTATATGGAATTACACGATGTCTCCTATGGAATTTAATACGTTGCTCGACCTCTTTTGCTCTTTTTCTCCTCTGAAAATTGACTTTTGTGGTTTAGGTATCGAGAATATGATTTAGCACACTTAAAACTCATTTTTGAGTTTTCTATTTATAATGTCTGGAAGTCGGTTCAATACGGCGTATCCAATGGGTAGGATACGACGTATTGGGGATTTCTTGGAGTAGGGACCACGTTTGATATCTTCCAAAATATTATATTGATTCCATATCTTGAATACGACATATTGTGTCCTCTGGATACAGCGTATTAATCTTTAATCTCCTATGGTATTTGGTGAGTGCAGGCACGGATACGCCGTATCTTCTTGATGGATACATCGTATTGGTCTTCAGAATACAGTCTTCAAAATCATCTTCCATTTCAGCTCCTGAATCCGCCTTTTGCTATGTTTCACCAATTACTCCATAAATACTACAATTCTCAAATATAAACAAAAGTAACAATTCTTTGCAATAACTAACAAAATGGTTTAATATCTTGATAAAATTATGCTATAACATATATGTTATTTGATGTCATACAAATATCCCCCCCACTTTAATCTACTTGTCCACAAGTAGCCTTTAGAAATTTACAAAAATTGTATCCCTAAGGTATTTTCCGTTTAAAGCATTTTATTTCGATCTAGTACAGTACACAACCAAACACCTACGAAATAGGAATATGAAAACCCTCAAATCACTCATTAATCTATGCGGTAACATGTAACAATTCGCTTCAAATTTGCCGTACTATCGTGATGAGTATTCTATCATAAGCTTGGCAAGGATACATATCTCCACCACTAAAGCCAAAGAGTAACAAGTTTATAAAGTTAAATATGGGTTTTTGTATGGAAAGGCGTACGGTTTGATCATTCTACAATCTTTCACCAAAAGTACCACTCCAACAAGGCAGTTGAAGCACATATACACACCCAGAATGCCAGGATAGACATGAGTGTTTGATCACATCCCCATTCGAATTTAACCAACCTGTTAGGATGAAGAATGATATAGGGTAGGAACCTTATAACTTTCACCAAAAGTCATAAACCAACAAGGTATAAGACATGGATACACACTCGGAACGCCGGGATAGACATACATGTTCGTATGAATCCTCATTTGGGTAAAACCAGAGGTTAATCATTAGGTGGGAGGGAAGTAAATTGTTGTTAAATAAAAATCAAGAAACAAATAGATTAAGTCTTAAAGTACAAGTTGCTAGACACTTATTTTCCCGACCGTTATTATGACAAAAGACCACAACTATTTAACAACATCTGGATCATAATCAAAAACAACACCTAGTTTGCGTTCCCATAATGGCCAACTCCCCAATCATTCCAAAACTTTACATACTCTACAGGGCAAGTGGCGATAACTTTCACTTTGTACAATACTCTACATCGTTGATTTTTGTCGACATATCAACGAATAATCGATCCTTCATATAATTCCTTCGATAATGCTTTTTTCAAAACGATTATCTTCAAAATTTCCTTTTCTCTTTTTTGTATTTTTTTCATTTTTTTAATACCTAAACTTCAAATCTCGGTGTAGTTTCACCATCTTCACGATCAAAATAAGTCCGGATTATTCCTTCGGTAATTTCTTTGTTCTTTGAATTCACCATTAATTGTGAATGTAGTAAAATCACATGAGCTTTGACTTCTAGTATACATTCCCATTTGCAATGTGCAAATTTCCAACCACACCAAAGATAGAAAATGACACAAGACTTGGGAAATACAAACTTTACACTTTAAGCAACTAGCAACTGTAAATTAAACTTAATCTAACAGGGTAGGTTAAGGTGTAAGGGTGGGTAACGAAACAAATAATTGGTGTAAATTCCTAAAGGATTGGCTCTAACGGGGTTTTCTAGGGATCATCACTCTAAAGATGAGAGTGGAAGGGTTTAAACAGGAGGTTAACTAACCAGTGTAGTTAGTTAATAAACAACATGTATAGGCGATTTGGTTGTAATCCTAAGATTTACCAATTGAAACAAGTTACTCCAATTAAATCCATAATACTCATTTTTGTGGTCTCGAATATATATACCAAGCCAAGTTCTAAAGTCTACACATCACTGGCACACCTCATAATTTGTGAAAGTAGTAAACATTTAAAATGTAAAGGTTTAATTCTCACAATATCTCTCAGGTTATTGTATGCGGGTTAATTTAGCAAGTAATATCATAAAAGTATCTGAGTTTTTTTAAAATTTGAGCATATTTAAGCATTTAGTATGCAAAATAGGACAGAGTAACGATTCTGAATTCCACCCCCCACTTAAATTATAAAACGTCCTCGTTGTATATGTAAAACATTAAATACATGAATTTAAAAAGAATTAGAATGAGAAACTCCCCTGATATTTGCTCGATAGGTTCTCCAATTTGCGTTTATGAGCAAGATCGTGTGTTGAACAGCCGTCTTGAGGTTTCAAGACTCCAACACTTCAAGATTTCCATATTTGTAAATTCTCCACCAATATTCGTCGATATTTCCTTCACGAGGTCCTGTGTAAAACCTAGGAAAAATGGCTTAAACCTACACACCTAATACCCATTATATAGAGGGATATTAAGGCTTACAAAGGAAGCTAATCAATAGATAAGAAAACTATTTAAATCACATTAAATCACATTAATATGTTTCCTAATCATTATCTTTAACATCTTTGACCAAATCTTCATAATTCTCCACCAGCTTGAAGAATTCTTTAATGACGATTCTGATCATTTTGTTTCATTCTTTTATTTATTTTGTCTCATCAAATTTAGAATCCCAACACTTTTGTTTACAGCGAAGTCTTTAAGTTAGACTTTTCTTCAGCTTCTATTTTTACTCCAACTCATGCACGCTAATGTGCCCGCGTGTGAGCCATTCTTCCATTGACAGAACTCGGATAAAGTCGGGTCTTAGATTCAAAACTCCTTTGTAGAACCCCTTAAGCTTTTGGTATGCATGCAAGATTATGTTTATCTTATCTTTCTCACGTACCTTCAGTAACGGTGGGATCTTGTTGCATTGTTCATTAGTGTGGTGTTTAAACTTTGGATGTGATCGCGCCATTTGGTAAGTTACTTCATTATCACCATTGTAAACGGTAATAATCCCTTCAAACCATTTTGTTTTAATCCCAACTTCTCTCAAGAATGGTTCGCCAAAAATAATATCGCCCATTTCATTATCACGATAAGCATCCATATCCTCCAAAACTGCAAAGTCAGTCATAACAGAAAAAGTTCCAACAAAGATAGGCACATTCATTAAGGCTCCTACAACATTATTCCCTTTGTACACCATCTTATTTTTCATTATTGAATTATGAAATTTTCTTGACATCATGTTGACATACAATAATGGGAAAAAATTAGCGTGAGTAAATTCAAATCCTATCATGCATGAAAACTTTAAGTTGTGAGCACAATCTATATGGATCTTCTTATCATCATCACAATAACTAGGGTAATCATCAATTCCAGTATCAAGATCTTCATCCCTAGTTCTAAATTCCTCAATTACCTCACCTTCCTCAATGGTGGGCATTAAATCATCTCCTTGATTTCTTCTAAGCTCAAATGGTTCATTTAGATCATTTAATTCAATGTAATCTTCCGAGAAAGGGTCTAATGATCTATTTAACACCAAAGTCTCTCCCATAAGCCTAGCTTCTAAATCAAGCTCCATTCTTTCTCTCAAACTTAGCATATAGACCCTCTTAATTATACTACTAGCAGGTTTAACACTTTTGAAAATAATCTTTTCTTCCCCAACCCTCAAAGTAATCTTTCTTTTGTAAACATCAATCTTAGCACGGGCGGTAGACAAAAATGGTCTTCCGAGGATCAAGGGTACTTTGACATCCTCGGGCATATCAAGAATTATAAAGTCTATTGGGAAAGTAAATTTACCAATTCCTACTAGTACGTTTTCAGCTATTCCTTTTGGATATTTCACAGTCCTATCTGCCAATTCCACTGTCAACCTAGTGTGAGCTAATTCGCCTAATCCTAAGTTAAGGTAGGTCGAGAGAGGCATAACACTAACGCTAGCTCCTAAGTCAACAAGGGCGTTGTCAAAACAGAAATCATTAATAAAGCAAGGTAAAGTGAAACTTCCTGGGTCTTTCTCCTTTTGGGGTATGGCGTTGTTGATATGTGAAGCTCCATAAGCTTCTGTGAATTTTGGTCCATAATTCCCCTCTTCTTCACAGTAATGATTATCCAAACGACTTGGAAAAGGAACCGTCATTTGTCTCGATTTGTATAACAATGTATTGTTCTGTCTAGTGGATACGACGTATTGGTTTGATCCAATATGACGTATCGAGTTTGAATCATCTTTAATAGTGGTTAAAATCGAGTTGACTTGGTCTCTCGAGTTTGTTTTAGTTGAGCTTGGTAGGATTCTAAATCCTCTCTCCTGTAGTACCTTGCTCATTTGCCTGATTTCTATTTCTAAAGTTTTGATCGATGATCCTTGGTTCCTTATTGCAGCATTTGTCAAAGCTCGAATTTCTTTGATCAAGTTGGAGTTTTCTTCATGTCTTTTTTCTGATTCACTCATGAATTTGCTCAGGGTATCTTCTATAGATTGCCTTCGTTCTTGGAACGAATGATTAGTGTTGTTCCTTTGATAGTACCCTGGAGTAGTTGCTCTATATCCCCCACCTTGAAAAGGTCTACCAAATTGCGTGTAGTAAGCTTCTTCTAGGGCATTCCCTTCTTCTTTTTATGGGCAATCCTTGGTGTAATGGGGTCCTTTGAATTGCTCACATCCAACCTGAGCAGCATAAACTTTTCCATTCACTTTCTTGATCTCTCTTCCAAGATTGTTTAATTGTGCTTGTATCGCAGCTAATCCTTCAGAAGTCTCAGTACTTCTTCCTCTTGATGTTCCATTGTGCCATTTTTGAGAGTATTCAGCCATTTCTTGGATGGCTGTTTTGGCATCTGCAGCAGTTTTAGTCGGAACGGCACCTCTTGAGTCAAGAATCTGTCGTGTTGGAACATCCAAACCATTGTAGAACAAAATCACCTCCTGCATCTCAGTCAAATTATGTTAAGGAAACTTCATCAAGAGTTCCTTAAAGCGCTCCCATGCTTGATAAAGGGTTTCATCTGGCTCTTGCTAAAAGTTGTTGATTTCCTCCATTTTCTTCGCAGTTCGACCAGGTGGGCAGTATTTGTTCAAAAACTTAGTTTTAAGATCTTCCCAAGTTTTGATTGAACCAGTTGGTTCGTTTCTTAGCCAACGGCTTGCGGCTCCAGTTAAGGATATAGGGAAGACTCGAAGCATTAGTTGATCCACAGTGATGTTAAAAACATGAAATAAGTCAAATATTTTGAGAACTTTCTCAATGTGTTCATTAGCATCTTCATTATCCGAACCGCTAAATGTGTTTTATCAAAGCTCCTTAAGAAATTGTCCTTTTAGTTCAAATTGATCTTTGTTATCAATTTTAGGCCTAGCGACTCCCGATCCATAGTCCGTTCGGGTCTTGCTCATGTATTGCTCCATTATTTCCGCCAGTGCTTCTTCTTCTTCTTCCTTTGAGTATTCTTTGTCAAAAAGTAGATTGAAATCCAGAGATCTAAATTCGGCAAGGCTAAGTGACTTGAAGTGTTTCTTTGATGATCGAAATTCTCGTTCAGGATCTTTGTAGGGTATGTATAGTTCGTTCGTTGAACTCCTTGTCATTCACTACCTGAAACAAGGGATAAACAATCAGTAGGATTTGTTTCGAAGGAAGGTAAATTTTTTTTTGCATGAAAATTAATTATCCTAGTTTCTGTCACAGACGATCGATACGCCGTATCCAATGGAAGTGGATACGCAGTATTAATTTGTTAAGATGAATACGCTGTATTGGACAAAGAACTGGATACGCCGTATTCAGTGGGATTGGATACGCCGTATTCAACTGTCGACCAGAATAGTATATTTAAGAAAAACAATTAAATACACAAACAATTAAACACACAAATATACAAGCAAACAATTAAAGATAAATATACAAATATTACAGAATATACAAGAATATACACTAATCTAAATTACACTAATCCTAAGGGTTAGATCTAATCTAATGTTAAAAACCAAAATATCAAAATAAAAATCAAGATTAATTTTTACTCCCCGGCAACGGCGCCAAAAACTTGATGTGTTGTAGTGTAGTGTTGTTTTTATATGATTCAAGTTTTAAATTTATATTTTGCCGACTTAACCAAAAACAACACTTTAACGGGCATTGTACCTGATCGGTAGTAGTTTCGTGGTAAGTAGGGTGTCGATCACTAAGAGCGAGGTTAAATCTATCAATTTAATTAATATCTTGGTTATCTAATCTATGTTAATTATTTTATAATCCTATGTTAAAAACTATGTTAGTTAGATCATTTATTCTAACGGGAAAAATGGGGGGTTTTCGCCTAAAGAGAATGACACGGTTTTGTGGTGGACTTCAATCAAATCAAGACATTTGTTACCCACGCAAGCTGATAGATAAAAGATAAAAGAGCGGTCGAACCTTATATAAGAAAATTGTATTAACCATTATTTATCGATTTAGAACGTTGGTTTGTTTACTTAAGGCAATGATTTTCTCTCGAGGATGGCATATCATTCTTAAGACTTAGGATTACATCATCCTAAGACCTAGTCAATTATTCTGTCACAATTAAAGCTCCGCATAAAGCATCCCTTATTATGATTTTAATCTATCTTAGGGATTAAAGCAATGGTGATCTTGTTAAACCCTAGCTCATAGAGACTTTACCATTACCGCTTACATGCAAATCTTATACACTGGTAGTCTACTTGTCCATATACATGGGAATCAGAAGTTTTTTGTTTAAATTATCTAGGTCAACCTGCTGTCATAATACACGATCAATAACTCGGCAATACCAATTCAACCTAGTTAAGCCGAAGGTATCACTAGACACGAAACTTAAAGAATATTGAGGAACTAATATTTAGATGTATAAATTTTCTATATGGGAAGCTATCCGGACTCTAAGATCTGCTTCTGGTCCACTTTGCAGTTCCAGTTGAATGATAGGTCGCATACAAAGCGCGTAAACAAGTATAGAATTGATAAACTTAAACATGCACTCAACGATAATCAGAATCGATTTTAAACAATACCAAACATTTCAGATCTTCATATCTGATATACCCGAAGGTATTAGCACTTCAAACGTTTTGCATAATAAAAAACAGGAGTAATAATTTAGCCCAAGTAACTTAACAGATGTTAACCGAATGATACCAACAAACTGAAGATTGAGCTAAAGTATTTGGAATTACACGATTGTTCTCTTATGAATTGAATACATTGCTCGACCTTTTCTGCTCTTTGTTTCTCTTCTGAATAAAGACTTTTAGAGTTTTATGGTATCGAGAATTTGATTTAGCACACTATAAAACTGTTTTGAGTTTTCTTATTTTAATAAGGTCTGGAAGTCGGTTTGGATACGGCTGTATCCATGTATTGGAACAGCGTATTGGGGGTTTTCTTGGAGTGTAGGGACCATGTTTGATAACTTCGCAGAATCATTGTTATGGATTCCATATCTCTGAAGTTTGGTATTGTGTCTTGGATACTTGGCGTATTGAATTCGTCTTTTATTTTGTGGTCTTTGGTGAGTTGCAGGCAGGATTACGCGTTTCTCCTTTGGATGGATACGACGTATGGTTTTTTAGAATAGTAATCTTCAATATTTATTTAAGCTCCAGAATGCGCGCCTTTTACTAAGTTTCTCATTTACTCCATAATTACGGCAAATTTTCAATTTGAATTGCATTAAAGTACACAATCTTTGCAATATAACTATACAAAATGGTTAATAACATTGGATAAATGATGCTATTAAAATTAGACGTTATTTGATTGTATCAGGAATCAAGCAGAAGCCTTACAAGAGCTTTCACTTTTACAACAAAAGTAATAACAGAGAAGTGTAAACAAGTGAGACAAGCATCTTCACTTCACAGTTTGGGTTGACGAAACAGAATCTGAAGAGAGCCTTAGTAAGAGCTTCACATCTACAGCGAATCAAGCTTTATGCCATTTATTTTTTTGTAATTCAGAATAAGAAGAAGTTGTGTTGCTCACAAACTTTTGATAGAACTTAGGCTATTTTTCTATCCAAATAGTGGTGTGATTGTTGGGCCAATTGTAGTGCCTAATTGTCCTGTACAGGATTTGTCTGAAAATATGTCTAGAAGTAGTTTAATTAAAAAAAAGGGGGGTTTCGTTGACCATAATTTATGTTTGATGAGTCTATCCTCAAGTAGATCCTTTTGATTTTGAAGAAATAACTCGGCCAAACTGAGGCGGTTCTCAACGAGTGAAAAAAGGTCTAAGTCAGGATGATGGAGTTAGTAAGTGTCGACAAATAACTTACTAACTCCCTAAGACATCTCTAACAACCTGAAGTATTGGCATTGCGGGAACTTCCGTAAGTTCAAAAGCAATGGAAGACATAAGTACAAAGAGTGGTTTACTTGTAACTTTATGTAAGCAAAAATTTTTATCTTTCCAATGCATAAAGAGAAAAAGACTGGACAAAAGTACAAGAATAGTTAAATTAAAACTACTTGCCTTTTGTCTATGATGTAAAGGCACATGGGTGCAAGCTGGAATGTGGATGACACATACATGGTGACTTCAATAAAGCTTCTAAGAAGCTTTACATTTCTTTCTTTATATACCAGGTTTGTATGTAGTGTTATGGTATCTTATTCCTAAATATTATACAAAAAAACCTTAGGCCAAAAGGTATTAGTTGATAGGTTTGATCCTCTCCTAGAACTCACAAAAGAAATTGTTTAAAAGTCTCCTCAAATTTTTGTGTAAATCGAGAAATTTCATTCTTTAAGTGAGTGGTTTTCGAAGGAGGGAAAAATTGATTCACAAATTTGGTAACGAGATCCTCCCAAGTCAAGATTGAATTTGGTGGTTCTTTCTCGTACCAAGTTTTAGCGGCTCCCTCGAGCGAATATGGAAACATCATAAGCTTAATCACATCGTTAGGCACATTCCTAAATCGTAAAGTCGAGGTAATCCTTTTGAAACTATTGATATGAGCATGAGGATTTTCGTTCTCTAAACCGTGAAACGGGTTTGCTTGAACCAATTGTAACAAATTTGTTTTAATCTCAAAATGATCCGCATTAATTTCTGGTAAAACAATAGCTTCTCCGTACCCTTCCGTGGGTGCTCGGAGTAGCTCTTCCATTGTACGTTCCGCCATTGGTGCAACGATAGTACGAAGCTCGGGTTCGACTATGTTTGGAGCACGTCCTTTATTTCGACGTCTCGGAATGGTGACGTTTGAATTATTTGGAAAATAGGAATTTCTAGTGCGCATGCACTAAACAAACAAATGAAATGAGAAAAGAAACGAGAAAAGGAAATATTTTTGTTTACCGAATAATCAACAAACTTAGGGTAACTCTCTTAAGTAAAATAAATTTTACAAAAGAGGTGCGCCTTTTTCGTAAGTGACACAAACGGTAAAAATTTTGAATCTTTGGTTCGGGAACTTATTAATGGATAATACCTCAATTGAAGGTATTATTTGTTGGTGTTCTTTTACCAACTTGGTAAATTTTTATATTCACAAATTAACGAGAAAAATCGAAAAATCCGGAAGAGCAAATATTTTTGTATTTTTGTGTTTAATCTTCTACTTATACTAAAAAGAAAAGAAAAAATATTTTTTACTTTTTATATATTTTTTTATTTATTTTTGATTTTCTTAAAAGCGTAACTTTCGAAGACGAAAGGTTCTTCAAATCACGATCAACAAACTTCAAACGAAGGAATCTTAATCACAAATCCCCGGCAGCGGCGCCAAAAACTTGATGCGTAAAGTTTTATACACGTATAATAATATAAGTATAGAAAATTACCAAACTACCCTTGAGGACAAAAGTAGTAAGGTAAATTCTCACAAATATATATAATAATACGTATATTTACCGGTAAGTGACTCCCGGGTCGTATTCCTCGAAGATTTATGAAATTGAGACCACGTTTGTTGTTTGGACAATGATTTGAATTGGTTCAAAGATGATTTGTTTTCTAAAATCCTAAAAGTGAGCAAATTAAAGGACAATTAAACCTAACTTTAATAACGGGAAATTAAACTTTAACTAAAAACGCAAAACGAGAACCCTAAATGGTGATTAGAAACCCTAAATTTCCAAAATTAAACCTAAAATGAAATTTTCTCTTTTAATAGACTCTAATTGACTAAAAAGTGAGGTGTCGCATTGTAAGCTTTTATTTGTCGATAATAAATATTTTCGTATTTATTATGAAAAATTTGGAAAAGATTGGGTTACTTTTATTTTTGACGTTCCGCGAGTCGACGTTTGACCGCAACATTAGTGGAATAAGGGGTGCGTTATGTTTCGGTCGTATATCTTATTTTCGAGCTTCGTAAATTTACGACGTGTCTCGTCTATTATTCTTAGTGATCATTAAAATAACATTTATGAACCTGATTCGTATTTTTATTCTCGGTATCCTTTGCCAAAGCTCCCGTTTAAGAGAGAAAGGCTCAACGTTAAATTAACTAGATATTTTACAAAATATCTAAAAGATATTTGCAAGATATTTATAGGATATTTTCTAGATATTTACTATATATATACAAGTTATCATTTCAAAAATTCATTTTTTCTTTCTCTTGTTTTGTGGTTCTGCCGAACATCACAACCACAACACATTGTTCATTTTTGATTTTCAATCTTAAGAACACACTCAAATAACACCTAAACAATGATCTAAACCAAGTAGGAACCATGTTCTAGTTGATTCCTCTTTTCCTTCTTCCTTTTTGGGTTCGGCAGAATGAACAAACACCCCTAACTTTTGGTGTTTTTGATTTTCTAAGCTACCAAATATTGTTAGGAGGTTAAGATTCAATCATCCATAGTATTAAAAAATGGATATACATCAAGTATTAAAGTGAATATTTTAAACAAAAGATCATGGGTTTCGTCTTGAGGGGTTGCGAAACAAGGGAGAGACCACAAGAGAAATATTTATAAATGGGTTACTCATTTGGGGCTGATTTGGGTCGGTTTTGTTTGGTCTCGATATGTGTTGGGTTGAACCGAGCACAATGACGCACAATGTTTGTGGGAGGTTCGAATCAAGCAAGGAGGTCACAAGAGTTGGTTTGTTATTGATTGGTCATTATTCGGTTTGAATCGGAGTTTTGATTTGATTTGTGTTTGGTATGTATTGGGATGGAACGTAGACCGCGGCATTAACACCAAAAGTGGGACAACCGACGTTTTAAGAATTTTCGCGCGATCTTGCTTCTTATAAGCTTGTGAGCATGCTCTTATCAGTTTGATTTGATTATTTTGCTTATTGGTTTGATTGTATATAGTTATTGAAATCGGTTGAACTTGCTCGTGCGTCTAGTATATTTCTGATATAAAGAAGATTAAGATGGGCTAATTATAAATTATATCTATATTAAGAGCATAGTTTTGAAGAGTTTTGGGTCAAAAACGGATTTTGACGTGGTTTGTAATAAGCTCACTGTGACCAGAAAGTTTGGCACGCCAAACGAGGATCGAGAAATTGGTAAATCTGATTTTAGGCTTAGAAATATGGTAGAGCTTGCTTAGACGATCGTTTCCATATAGGGATCGTCTTGTAACTCCTAATAACAGGAGAAAAGTTATGGCCGAAAAACGAGAAATATTCGTAAAACACTAAATTCTCTTTCTGCACTATAATAAAAGGGCAGCTAGCTGTCCGAATTTTAAAACTCGATTCGTGAGTCACATATCGAGTCGCGTTTCGGCCTTCTGGTCGAAACATGAAAGTCGTTCGGGGGAATGGGTCTTTTATCTTCCCCGCGAGGTTCTTTAAGTCTAAAAGTTTCGAAGTGATAACGCGGCTTAAGAGTGCGGGTGGCAAAATCAGGCTGTTTGGTAAATCAGTTACATAGCAGTCATTACCTTGATTGCTAGAAGCGTTTTTCCAATTTCACCCATTTCAGTCGAGTTTCGGTTCTCGGACAAAACTGAAAAGTTGTTCAAAATAAACGTTTTTATACCTTTCACCGCGAGTTTTCTATAGTTAAAGATCGACCTTAAAATAATCGTCAAAAACGCTAAACGGCAAGGTATGGCGTTTTGGTAATGACTTTTCGAGGCAGTATGAACTGGTAGTTCTAGGTGGGCATTTTGGTCATGTATTCTGTTGTGTTTTCTGGTCTCCGGGGCTAAAACTAAGAAGTTGTTCGGAATATCGTTTCGCATGAATTCTCTTTAGAACCACAGTTGTGAAAATGTTGATTTATTGGGGTAACTCGATTAATAAGATCGGTCAGACTTAGAAAATAAATATACTTTATAAAAGGTGCATTGCTACAGAGGTAAGTATTATATGTTACTCCTGTTAGGAGTAATTTAGGTCATATACTAACTCTTGGTAGTAGAGATATTAAAGTTATCTCTCTGGTAGTATATAGTTACTCCTGGTAGTATAATAATGGTTACTACTATCGGGTTAAGTGGTTTATAGTTATCTCCTGTGTAGTTGTTTATAGTTACTACTTGGTAGTGTTATAGATATACTCTCCTGGTAGTGTTATAAGTTTACTACGGACTACTGGTAGTGTTATAGTTGGCTTATACAAATGGAGTAAATATTTACTTCCTTGGTAGAGTAATTTTGTCATAAGTACTAAAGCAGTTAGTATAAAACTAGATTACTACTAGTAGTGTTGTAGTTAGTTCTCGGGTAGTATAGCAAAATGGAAAATAGTATAGTATAGAAATATACTCAGATGTAAATGTTAGGATACGCTCAAAGTGGATTTCTCAACACATAAATGTATGGTAAACATATATATAAATATATATATGATTTTCGTTGTAACGATGTAACCATCGTATGATAAGTACTTTTATAACATAATGTAATCGAAATACGACATAATTATGGCTTGGTCGAGATCAGTTGCAGTTCGGTTGTAGATTTATTTGGATTAATTGAATTCTTAGGTCTTTTAAAAATCAATGTGGAGTATTTCATAGGCCTCGCTTTTCAAATCTTTTGAATGTTTTATAAACCCTCGAGGGGGAAACATGCTTGTCTAGCAAATCTTATACTTACTGATATACTCGGATTATCTTATAACAATGTGATGTTTTAAGATAATTTTTGAGTCTATATAGCCCCCATGATTTTTTGACTCATTTTACATATATATAGGGTGTAAAGCGAACATCTTGTTTGCAAATCATTTAACAATATATGTGATTACAAATTGTTTTAAACCAAAACTGTATTAGTGCATTAGCCGCTATGAGATTACAATATTTGTACATTCATTTTTGGTCAACAAATACATACTTTACATTTGAAATGATTAAGGAGTAGCTTAGGCTGCATTGAACTAATATACAAACAATAATTAACAGCCGCAGGTGTGTGTCTTTGAGGGGATCAACCGGTAACGGGAGTACATATTTTTACAATACTGACCTCGTGTGTTCTTGGAGGTGACACCGTGTAACGGGAGAACATATTTTTATTTTTTTTTGAAATTTTTATTTTATTACATTTTTTTAGTTTTTAATTATTTATTGATTTTAATAAGGGGTAACTTTATTGTTTATAAAGTTATTATTATTTAATGATGAAATATTTTTAGATGAAAAAAAAAATAATAAAATATACTCAATTAAAAATAACTAAAAAATAAAAAAAAAAATACTCAAAAAACAAATAACAGATACAATCCAAACATCAACAGCCCATTTTTCATGTGAGGGGACACCTGAAAACGGTGTAGTACAATATACTGTTATAACACTCCCTAATCCCTAATTAGGTACATACAAGACACTCAGCAGACGTCCAATGAACTGTAAATCACTAGTGATGTGGAGAGGGCGCCAATGTTATGAAATATGATCATTCTGGTGTTGGATCCCTGTTCGGGTGAATAGGCGATCAGCACGGTAAGCGAACATTATAAAGGCGTGATGTCCCAGCGTCGAAATGATATAGAAATTTATCTATCGGAGATTGACAATCCCCGTTCGGGTGACTAGCTATCACTAGGGAACGAACGTTATAACAGTCAGGTATCCGCGACAAATGACATACTTGGAAAAGTTTTTGGTGACATTAAACGTGCATGCATTCTTTATTAAATCTTTGGGGACAGAGATTGGTATTTTTTTGATACATAAAACTTTTAGTGTCATGCATCTTAATGTAAATCTTTGGGATCAACAGATTGGTATTTTTGGTGACATAAAAGTGTCGTGCATGTCTTTGATAAATCCATTGGGACAAGATTGGTATATTTTGGTGACTATAAAATGTGTCGTGCATTCTTAATAAATTAGGGGGGCCTTTGGATATTTACAATGGTACTAGGGTGATATACAGTGGATTACATTCATATTTAAACTATTATGAACTCACCAACTTTAATATGTTGACACTTTTATAGGCATGTTTTTCCACAGTGAAATAGATGCTAGGATTATTTTATGTGCAATTGGAGTCTTTACATTCCAAGTTATTCATGGTGATGCAATTATGGTAACAACATAATTCTGATTTCAAAAATCACCGAGATTGTTTTTACACAACGACACATTAGAGGTCATTTTTATGTCTCTTGTATCAAGGGCGCTGTGATTATGAATTACCCCAGTCACCCCAAAGTGGTATTAAACCTCTGCGTTGTTGTAATTTTTGGAGGGTTGTAACAGAACGGGACACGCCTAAATGGTGATTAGAAACCCTAAATTTCCAAAATTAAACCTAAAATGAATTTTTCTCTTTTAATAGACTCTAATTGACTAAAAAGTAAGTTTAAAGAAAACTAGAACAAAAACGGAGTTGAATTGAGCTTAAAAACACGAAAAACGTGAACGGAAACGAATCCAGTTCTTTAAAAATTGAAATTTTGCAATTTTAACCCTACAGAAGCAAAATTAATTTTCCTAGAAACTATATGATAAAAGAAAATTTTCTAAAAAAGAATTATATTTTTTTGACTTTTTTATAATTTTTTATGAATTAAAAATGATTTTAAAGAAAATTAAATATAAAAAATACTAAACGTTTTATAAAAATCTAAAAAAATTACGAAAAATAGCTTGAACAACGAGGAATCCAAGAAAAATAAGTTGGGAAACACAGCTTATCAAATAAGCTGTGAAATAAGCTAAAACAACTTATTGTACTTAAGGAGCTAAAATGTATACAAATAATAGATTTTGCAAAGTCCTAACGGATGAGCTATTGTAGCGTGATGGTTGTGTGTGTAGGTGTTAAAACACTTGGTGAAGGTGGTAGAGGTCCCGGGTTCGAGCCTTGCTCACCTGGGGCTTCTCACTTTCCTAAGTGTTTTAATTTTTTCCATTTTTTATAACTTTTTAAAACTCTTAAAAATAAGCAACTTTTGTAAAAAACAACTTTTAATAAAACTAAAATAAGCTAAGAAATAAGCTAAATAAACACGGATTGCTTAAACTATAACTAAACTAATAAAAAGCTAACTGTTTTGGGCTATTTAATAAGGCACTAATAAGGCAAAGTGAACAATTAAAATAAGTCTAAAGACAGTCAATAGAGCTATCTTTAATAAGCAAATAATAACAAAAATAAGGTGCACAAAAATAAGTCTAGAAAGATAGAAAAGCTAAAAAGCTTTAAAAAAACACTTTACATTTAACACTAGAAAGCAGATAAGCTCAAATAAGCTTAAATCAAAACCAAATAAGCTAAAATGGGATTATACTAAACTAATAAGCTAAGCTAATCCTAAATAAGCCATAACAATAAGCAGATAAGCTAGAATAAAGAAATAAGCTCTTTTAGTGTAAACTAAAAACCAAACAGCCCCTTAAGGCACCTTTGAGCTTATTTTTCAACAAGCTAAAGAATCCTAATGGACTTTTGGCTTATTACCCTAAAAAGTACACCTAAAATACTACTAAAAACAACTTTTTAAGACCATTTTGAAATTCAGGAGCTTAATGAAAAGACTTGTCGAAAACAGCTTATACACTAAGAACACTTAGTTACTTTTGAAACAAAAAGCTTCTTTTAAGGCTAAAAACAGTTAACTAAATAAGCTACTTTTTGAAAACTAAGTTTAAAGAGATTGACACTGACCCTAGACCTACTTATAAACCAAAAATCAAATCCTAAAAGCTACTTATACCCTCTGATATTTGATGTTGAAAGAGGCTATTTGTCTTTTTAAAACTGCAGTTTGCACTTGAGTGACTAATTCTCAAATTCTTCTACTGCAGACCCAAGAGAACAATCCTAACATACTTAAAACGTAAAACTAAAGGCAATTAAAGCAAATACTAAATCTAGAACTGAATTAAGCCAATATTTCTAATAACACTAAACAGATTATGACTTATATCTAATTAACTAATCAAATCCTAATTAAATCTAACCTAACTAATCAACCTAGCACTAATAGACTTACCTTTGAAGATTAAAACAAAAATTCAAAGACCAAGTGGCCTCTAGCAGTACTAACCTGCTATGCCAAACATCCCCTTATTTTTATGAAAATCCATTTGAGCTTATGAAATTTGAATTTAATGAACAAAACTTGAATACCAGATGTCTAACAGCTTATAACACAACTATTTATCATTCTCAAACACAAAAATTAGATCAAACAACAATGATTAAGCTAATGCTATTTTTTTGGTTTTTGACAGATTTAAAAGACAAAATAAAGTAAACTAAGATCTAAGCTATAGAACTCATAAACAGATATTCAAACATTCATAATAAGCATAATAACACAGATTTAAGCACTAATAAGCAAGAAATAAGCTGAAAATAATCAAATGTAATTATTAAGCTAAGAGACTTGAAATTTAAAGAAGACTCACAAAAGACTTAGCTAAACAAAGGCTTGATTTACTCAAAGAGCTGTCAACAAGCTCTAGCTTATCACAAGGATAAGCAAGTAAAGTCCTATGAACTCTTCCATTGCTAGTTCATCATCCAAAGCAACCAATTCTATTTTAAGCATAGGTATTAACTGATTTTAAATGTTTAAGTATATTAAATGACTAATTTGAGCTCAATCTAAGCTTAGAGACTTAGAGAGCTGAGATGAGCTTATTAGAGCTTATGTAACAGTAACAGCTTATTAAACAAAGTTTGAAAACAAATGAGCTTGTGAAAGAGTAAAGAGCAGAAAAAGAAAACTTGAATTTAATAAAAACAACTGATTACAATACTGAGAATAGAAATTACATTAAGTAAATATTAAGCTAAAACATTTAGAAAGGAAATTACAAAAGCTAAATTTAATAAGCTAAAAATTCATCTAACTAACTAACTCCCTATCTCGTGTGTGAAGAGCTAGAAATTACATTAAGTAAATATTTTTTTTAACAAATCAAATAAGACAACCCGATTAACCCGACTCACCCGACCCGATAACACCCGACCCGATACCAACCCGAACCCCGATAACCCGACCCGATAACACCACTAGTTGCAAACACCGGACTAGGCAAGATCGTGAATTTTATTGGTATATTAACGTTATCTTAACTTTTTTCTTTTTGTCTCTACTACTTTTTTCCGTAATTAATTTAGTGTAGTGATGATAACGCTGATTGCGGTTACCTTTTTTCTTTCATTTTTATTTTTTTTAACATTAAAATTAAAATTTCATTCATAATTAAGAAACACTGCATTAATAATTTAGAAAAGTAATCAATCACTAAACGATCATGAGCACCTGAACAATATCTAGTTATCTAAATATCTATCTATCTATCTATCGTGTTTGGGATTATAGAAGTGGAAACTTGCAAATTCATAACAGTCTCTTTTAAAAACTCTAGATCTATACTACAAACTTCATCTTCTTCAACATCTAAGGATGTAAAAAACTATATCGAAATCCATTTGTTTTAGATGAGATATATAGAGTGTATTAGAAATAATGTGTTTGAAAGTGTGTATAAAATCAAGGTTGCAAAAATCGTGAATCGTTAGCTGGGCGGTCGACCACCTTGTAGCTTGTAATCGGTCAAGGCGGGATTAATCGGATTGGCATTTTTGCCAAAATTTGAGTATTTCCGGCAAGTTTTGTGTATTTCTGTCAAGTTTTAGATATTGTTGGCAAGTTTTTTCTAAAAAGCAACTTGTAATAGATTTAAACAGTTAATATAAGTGATCAAAACAAGTTTACGATGAGTTTAGGTACTCCCGGAAAGATTAGAAGGTTTCCGAAAAGTTTGACCACCGTAGATCGTCGTTGACCACGATTGACCTATTTGTTTGACCATGTTACATTAATCGGTAAGGTTGGTGGCCTTGTAGCGTCGAATCGGTGATTAATCGGCCTTGTAGACCTTATTTTGCAACACTAATAAAAGTAAATAAGTATTAAAGTATTTATAAGGTAAGTTTCTGTAAATTTTTAATTTTTTATATATATAAAATGACCAAATGGTCAAATTTATAGCCATTGAGGGATGTTTTTTTCCACACGACTCGGTCTTAGTCTCGATCAAGTCCTTCTAAAATTCCCTCATAAGACGCGCCTTACCAAGCGGGTATAACAAAGGGGCGCGTCCTCTTTTGGGATGACCGACTCGAACTATCGACCCATTAAGGCTCATCCAATCAATAATGCCAATTCTAAAAGTGGTCACTTTTTTGTTTGGTGGTCCACAAAGTAGTAAAAAATGAAAGGTATATAATTTTATTTTTGTGCAACTGCTAGACTGTGAATCCTTACATATTTTGGAAAGTGTTCCGAAGGTAGGTAAGTGTTTTTTGGTTGACCGAACTACCGAAGTAACATTTTATGCGATCATGATTTTTTGCTCGACTAATTTGATGTTAGTGAAATCACTTTTTTATATGAAAAGTGAGGCTTATGGGCGACATTTTTTTGCTAGACCGATGGTCGTACTTTTGTTCGAGCGGCGCCTGATGATATTTTGTGTGCGTCCGTTTTGTCTTTTTAGAAAAAGGCGAATTTTTGGATACTTTTACTCGACCAATGGCGCAAAAAATGTGCGACTTTATTAGGTCACGTTTTATCTTGAATCACACGATGTACGAAGGTTAAGTGTAGAGAGAATTAAGAGAGGAATGCAAGACTTTCACAAATTTTCAAATTTTATAAAAGACAAGAGAAATATGGGAGGGAAAGTGAAGTTACAAGTCTTAGGATATGTTTGGCATTAGTAAGAGCTGGAGCGGATCGCTAGAGCAGGTTGTTGGAGCTGGATGATGGAGCATGTTGTTGGAGCTTATTTTTACATGCTAGTTTAACTAGCATTCCATTTAGTAGTTTATTTTTTTCCATGCTCCTTCAAGCTCTGTCAGCCAAACAAGACTTATTTTTAATGGTAGCTTATTTTTCTAAAAAAAATAAGCTCATGCTATGATAAGCTCTAATAAGTTCGCGCGCTAAACATACCCTTAACCCCCTAATGTTGATTAGGGGCGGTATTTATAGGAGAGGGGAGGATTAGCTTTCCTTCCTTTATTATCTCTAATTTACAATCTAGTCCCAATTCTTTGGATAATATGCTATTTTTCACTTTAAGTATATTTCTCCTTATTACAAACTACTTTCTACTTACAAAATAAAGTAAAAACATCAATAATAATTAAAACCACCTAAAGTATCATAATTGACACTTTTATGATCTTAACAATCTCCCCCTAAGGGTCGATTATACTGGGCGGTCCCTTCTTGTTCCTAGTGGTCTTTCATTCACATACATCTTCCAACGTCTCATCTGATCACGATGCTTCAACCGTTTTTCAATTTCTTCCTCATATAGTTGTAGGTACTTCTTTACTAAGACTTGGAGTCACATAACCATACTTCACATCATTATTATAGCTCTTCAACCCTTCCAAGACTCTTTTTAATGTAGCATCACAGAACTTATGAATTTCATGATATCCCATCACTCTTTTTTCTTTCTTGCTATTCTTGTATATGATTCCATGTATCGATTCAGTGATGATAGAAAACATCTTTTTCTTTTCAATGCCAAGGAAAGTAATTATTGGTGCAGTAAGATTGACATTCTGTTGATAGCTCTCCACAACTAGTTGAAGATCATGAACTCTTTGCCAGATCATTATGCTTTTGATAAAGACTGACAATGACCACAATAGTCCAGTTTCAGCATAGTCATCGACCTTGCCATTAACACATAACAAATACATATCCTTAATGTCATTTTTGTTGAGGTTCTTGTAGTCTGGCTTAGTGATTGATACTATACTACCATTTGCTCTCCTTGCAATAATCTCATTTACAAACTTGTGCTGATGTCCTAATTCACCTATAGTCTTGATGACTTGAACAATTTTGGAATTTGCATAGAATTCTTCAACTGGCTTTCCTGATTCTTTTGTCTTTAAATATATAAGATGTTTGCATGTGGATTCTTCCAATGTTTGACACTGTATCAAGCATAAGGATTAAAATTCTTCACACATTTGTCTACCTATCTGAATTTTCTTTCTTCAATGTCGTTATCAGGAAAGATAACTACAGGAAACTTGTATAGAGACAACACATATTTCTTAGATCCTTGATATGTGCTTAAACACATATCATTTATTGTTTAATATTAAGAAAAAAAGACCAATAATGAACGAAAATGGTATGAAAATGCATTGTATACGTTTGTATTACGAATTGTGTCTTGCAGGTACGGATATATCAAAAATGGACAAAAATGATGCCAAAAAGGACAAAACCCAAGCACGAAATTGGAAGAGCGCAAGAAATTGAAGCCGAAGGCGTATACATACTTAATGAGCCAACCCATACCCATTTTGTTGGGCCGGGTCATCCCATTAACTTTGTATTTATAAAAACCCTATATAATGCTAAGCCTAAAATACCAATCCTAAATCCATAAAACAAGTCCATTAAATCTTAACCCATTCCTGGCCCAAGTTAAGCCCAATCCCAAACTTATAACATGGGTCAAACAAAAATGGTCAACGTTACTGTATATCTTTTTCATCTCACTTCCCTCCCGTTTTTACACACAACAATTAACACACATGTAAATCAAATCTCTCACCCACACACACCCTCCTTTGTTTCTAGAAGTACCTGACACCCATTTAAGCCATGCTGGCAATCCCATGGATTCCTATTGGCTACAGATACGTGGAGAGAGGATCAAGGGCTCATATTTAATGATTTGAAGAATGATTTTGATCAAGGGTCAAGATTTGAAGATATGGGAGCGTCTCAAAGGCCTAGAAGCTTCATTCTCCTCCTATAAATAGAAGGGATTTCACACAGTAGAGGACATATAGTGTAGGAGTAGTGTAGTATAGTTTAGTAGCTTATTAGTAGCTTATTTTAGCTTATTGTCCTTCCTTTAATGTAATTTCCTTTTTAACAGCTTGTACCTCTTTTAAGATTAATAAAATTAAGTTTCATTTAAATTTTGCCTTAAAGTCTATTTTACTTTTAAGCAATTATGATTTAAATATGTTTTGAGTTCACTTAAATAAGCTTAAATAAGCTTATTGCCTTCTAAGCAATTGCTTATTCAGTAAGCCTCCTCAAAGCTTGGCTGAATAAGCCTTTTCATTATCAAATACCTCAAATTATGCATAATGAGCTTTTGAATGATAAGCCAGATTTGGATGAGATTATGGGTTTTACCAGCTTGTTTCTAACAAGCTGGAGCTTGTAGATAAGCTCTAAATGAGCAATTTAGATCCCTGTTAAGTTGGAATCAATGTACTTTCTCTTTACTTTAATTTTAGCTTAATATGTGTTCAGCTCATCAATCTGCTTATTCAGCTTATTAATCTGCTTACTTATGCTTAATAACTGCTTATCTGTGCGTATTTAGTTTTAATTTAGCTTAATGTGCTTAGTTTATAGTTTAGTCTAGATTTAATCTTAGTTTTTATGAATCTGCCAATTTAATAGTTTAAATAGCTTAATAGCATAGCTTATCATTTAGTGCTTATTTTTACAAAGTGTTTGCTTATTTGTCTTTAATAATCATAGTGCTAAATCTGTTTTAACTTTTTGAAGCTTATTAGAGTTTGTTTTAAGCTTAAAAATGATTTTAAAAGTTTTAAAGGAGTGTTTGGCACAAGCAGTCTTAACATAGTTAAGACTGCTGTTAAGACTGTTTGGGTAGCTTTTGGGTTTCAAAATAGACTTAATAAGCTCTAATTGAGTCTTATAATTAGTTTTCATAAGCTTTAAACTAGTTTAGTCAAGAATTGTAGTTTGGGTTTTCAAATTCTAAGTCTGCTAGTCTAATTAGGTTTTCAATCTGCTTATTTGTAGTATGTCTAATAAGTCCATTTAAATGTCTAGTTTTTGTGTTCAATATGGTTTCTAAAAGCATAAAAGTCAGGCTGTTTTTAGTCATTAGCTCTTGAAATCCTCTCTTACAGATTTTTTCTTAAAACAGTCTACTCTATTAATGCTTATTCTTAAGAGTCTGTGTTGAGGTCAAGTGTTAGCTTTAATTAGGTTAGATTTGGGTGAGTTTAGCTTATTAAGATAAGTACTAAATCTGTTTCAAGTTTTTAGAATGTCAAAGTTGTTTTTAAAATCTTAAAAGTTTAGTTTCAATTGAGTCATTTTCTTCAAAAAGCCAAAAACAACTAGTGTAGTCTGTCACTTTTAAGTCCTTTCCTAGCTTATTTGTTTAGCTTAAAATCTAATTTTCAGCTTATTTGTGTTCTTTGAGTCCTAGTCTCAATCTGTTTTCCATTTTTAGCTTATTTCAATTGCTCATTAGTTATAAATTCTAGCTTAAAAAGTAGTGGTTAAGCCTTTTTTACTCTGTTTTAAGTGCCTATCGATCTCTTCGCTTCTTAGTATTTTTAGCTTATTCTTTTTCTAATTTCTTAGTTTTTAGAGCTTATTTAGTCTAGTAGTTCATCTGTTTATAGCTTATTTAGTTTTCTTTTAGCTCATTTAGTTTTAAAAGCCTAAACAGTTTTAGCTTATAGCCTAACAGTTTTAAGATAAACTGTCAGTTTTAGATTAAGCTTTTCCTAGCTTAATTTTAAGTTTTGTTAAAAAGTTCATTCATTAAAGTTTCTTATTCTTGCTTATTTTATAGCTGTTCCAAAAGAAAAATAACAAAAAATGTTTTTTTTTGCCAAAAAGGAAGGTCATAGGACTTGAACCTGTGACCTCTCCTTCTCAACACACACACCTTACCAATGCGCCCTTGGGACATTTTCATAATTCCTTTGCATCAATTAATTAATATGCTTAATTTCAGTTTTATCTTGTTTAGCTTTTTTGAATTTTCACAGCTTATTGAAATTAGCTTTTTGGTTCGTTTTTCTTTATAAACCTTTAGAATGGTGTTAAGTATTTTTAGAAATTTTCTCAAATTTTTATAATTAAGTTTAGTATTTTTAATTTAATTTTTAGTATTATTTAGTTCAAAAAATAGTTTTAAATAGTTTAAAAATTTTTTTAAATAATTTTTGTTTTTCAAAAATTTCATTAAGTCATTTAGTTTAAGAAATTTGCATTTTCAGATTTTAAAGTTTTATTTAATCTTATTTTGTTAATTAGTTTGTTTTAATTTGCTTTAATTGTTTTTAAATGTCTTTTAGATAATTTAAGCGGTTGCCGGTTAATTTATATATAGTCCACGTTTGCCTTTATTTGTGTATTATTTTCATTTACGTTTTGGGAGTCGTTGAGTGAAGAGCGGCCAATTCAAGTCGTCTTCAGATGAAATTTCGAGAGCTTGACGGTGAGAATTGTCTGCTTGTTGTTGAGCTGATTTAAGTGAAACTCTTATAAAGATTGTACAAATTCTTTTTACCAATTTAGACATCTTCTTCAACACTAGGATTCTTTAGGAACGATAATAGGTATGACACGCGTGTTGATTACTTTTTATAATTTCCTATAGAATAATTTGTATGCTACTTTGCTATGATATGAGTTAAATATATATATATATATATATATATATATATATATATATAAAAATATATATATATATATATATATATATATATATATATATATATATATTGAGGGGTTTTTGACGAATAACAAAATGGCGCCGCTGCCGAGGAGAGGTGTTGCGATTTTTACGGGATTGTTCGTGTTCGAGCCTTGAGGATCCTTTCCCCGTGAAAGTTTTCGTTTTATATATAAAAACCCAAAAATATTTTTCTATTCTATTTTGCTTTTATATTTAAATATTAAAAATAATCGTTTGTTAATTGTCGTATCGGCTCAGTTTTAGTTAACAAACTATAAGAGAGGTATAAGGAGGGTCGATCCTACAAACTTCGACCCAAAAGGAGAAGGTTTTTTAAACGCTTCGCGCTTACCCGCCCCTCTGCTTCTTTGTGCGTTTTTTAGAGAGCTACCGTGCACCTTTGACTCTCGGTTACCAAAAATATTTTTCTTTCTTATTTTTATTATTTCTTTTCCTTATGTATTAATTGAAAAATCTATAAATATTCTTCTATATTATATATAATCTATCTTCGGAGACGAGTTAGTCTAGTATATATATATAAATATATATATATATATATATATATATATATATATATATATATATATATATATTGAGGGGTTTTTGACGAATAACAAAATGGCGTCGCTGCCGGGGAGAGGTGTAGCGATTTTTACGGGATTGTTCGTGTTCGAGCCTTGAGGATCCTTTCCTCGTGAAAGTTTTTGTTTTATATATAAAAACCCAAAAATATTTTTCTATTCTGTTTTCTTTTCTATTTTCCTTTTATATTTGAAAATATTTCCTTTTTTTTTTCCTTATGTATTAATTGAAAAATCTATAAATATTCTTCTCTATCCTCTTATTCGTTTAATTCTTATTCTCTTTACCTTCTTATCCGATAATTCTTCAACATGTCTTGGTTTTCAAGACGCTCGTGGTGTGGAGGTCCGTTTAACGGTGGAAATTGTCGGCATTGTACCAATGTGAGTTTCGGAGACGAGTTTGTCTGTAACCCCGATCCCATTTTAAATGATGAAACACCTGATTTTTCCTACCCACCTTCACAGCCCCAAACATCTTCGTTTGACCAATTTTATTGTTTCCATTGTGGAGATCTGTTAGAAGATGGTGTACGTTGTCAACGGTGTACATGTGAGAGGTGTGGATATTATCTTAGAGAAGGATTTTGTTCATTTTGCAATTCTGAAGCTGGAAATTTATTCGTTTATGATTCAGATCCGAATTCTTTCAATGATCCTCCAAATTTTTTCACCCACCCTCCACAACCCCAGTACGAATCATACTCGTGTGAGTTATGTAGGAACGATTTGCAATATGGTTATGATTGTCCACCACGGTTCTTGCTTGTCTATGAGCAGGAACCGTGCTACAATCAAAACTTTAGTGATAATTATTATCCATAAAATTCATCGAGTTTTCCATAACAATATCTTTGCTGTGAAAACTGTGGGGATCCTCATGAAAGTTTTCAATGTCAAGCGATGAATCAAAACCACTTTGAGCATAATTCTAACTATTTCGGTTTTGACCAACCCCCACAGTATTCCATCGATCATCAAGAAAACCTTAATCAACAAAGGATAAGTGATGTGCACGATAGATGGGATAAAATAGAAGAGTCACAGAATGAACTTCTCAACATTGTGCAATCATTTTGTGAAATGGTAATTCAACAAAAGCAAGCGGCTAATATCGATCAATCACCTCCTCAAGAAATGAATATCCAAGATATGGAGGATCTGAAGCAGCATTATTTAGATGAAATGCAAAGTATAAGTAATCAAATTCAGATTAAAGATTATCGTAATGAGAAAATAGATATTCGTTATAGAAGGGAATGTGAAATTATGATTGATGAGCTTACGGGCAAATTCAATGGAATGAGTATCGAAATTAATAAAAAGAAAGAGCTTCGGCAACTAGAGCATGCGGCTAATCTTAGTACTTTTACTACCGAGCCTTCGCGACATTTCAATTCTATTTGCTATGATGACGATGATTACGAGGAGAGTACTATTCCTTTGAATGAAATTGTTTCTCAAATACCTCCGTCTATTGCAATCACATCCGTCTTACCGACTATGGAGCCCGAGGACTCTCTCATCATGGGGGATGAGGATCTTAGCACATTTCCTGAAAAGGAATCAGATGAATTCATAAATTCTAGTGTTGAGGACCATGTTTTAATCCCAAGTGAGTCCGAGGATACATTCGGGAGTGATAGTGAGTGTGATTTACATCCGTGTAATGATTTCTCTCCCATTATCATTTCTGAGGAAAAATCCGTGACTTTCTCTAAACCCTCTATTCGACTCTAATGAAGATTTTACCTCTAGTGATGACGAGTCACTATCCGATGAGGACGTTCAGGAAGATAATGTTAAATTTTACTCGAACCCTCTTTTCGAATTCAATGACGAATACATCTCTAGTGACGTAAATCCTCTTTTTGATGGGGTGTTAGAGAACATCGAGAGTAAGGACTCTTATGTTTCTAACCTTGATGAGCTGGCTTTGCTTGTCACACCTCTTTCCGATGCTAATGAGGATGACTGTTTTGACCCAGGAGGCGAAATTGATGAGATCGATGCTTTTCTAGATATGGATATTTCTACGGATATTGAGAACGGTTATCACGATTCAGAGGAAGATATAATCTATTTTGAGAGTTTGCTTAATAATAACATTATCCCTAATCTCCCTCCTGAGGTGTTTTTAGATCATGACCCGAAGAACTTAAAAGATAAACCTGATAATGAAGATTTGAAGAGTATGGTCAAAGTTTTCGACCTCGGGATTTTGACAAGGATCGAAAACACCTTATTCGGGGGTATTGGTTGATAAAAATAAGAAAGATGAGACATTATGTTTTTAGTGAGAGAAAGTAAAGAGAGAAAGGGAATGAACTATGTGTTTTTAGAAAGAGAAAAAAAGTTACAATAATTCAACCAACCCATCATGGAGAGTCATGAGGGGTATTTATAGGCTTATCTTAATCTATCTATGCCACTTATACAATATTAGTCCCTGCGTGTAGCAGTTGGCCTATAGCTAGTCCAATTCACGTGTAAGACGCCAACTTCACTAAAATAGTGTGGCTAACAATCTCCCTCCAAGATGGCGTCACACGTGAATTAGTTACAATGTTTCCTACAAGCAAAAATAAAGTAAAATGATAAGACTGAAGTCTAGCATTCCTTGAGATTGTCTTTAAAGACCTCGATCTACTTGAATGCTCCACCTTTATTTCTTCAGTTTGTAGACGAACACTCTGTAGTATACTGCTGAAGATGACTTAGAAGTTTTCTCTACCGATGATCTCGGCTTTGATTTGATTTATGCTCATAACTTCCTGACATGTCTTCAACGACTTTCTTCATACAATTCTGGTCATTGTGAAGTTTCTGAATCAGCTGCATGTCTTGAAAAAACTTTAGTTTCATGCACTTCTGGTCATGTCGAAGTTTCCTGAATCTGCTTCTCATTTGTCATCCTTGAAATTCTCTAATCTGAATACTTCGGCTTTGATGTGAATTATGCTTCGAACTTCTTGTGCAGTAACTAGTTGAGTTTTTACTCCTTCTCAACTAGTAGGCTCTTTTTTTTCATCTCCCTCCCAAACAGACATCCCTGAGACTGATTAGAATTAATGCACTCGTCTTGAGTCATACAACCTCCTCCGGCTTGGCTCAAAAACCTTCTCATTTAGTATAATCTGTAGGGAGGGAATGATATCAACATCCACTCACTTAGGAATCATTCCAATCTTGAAGTACATACTTTATCCCTTTACCGGAGTAGAAACCGTAGCACCAAAGTCAATTAAGACCCGCAAATGCACTTTTCTCCCTCCAGGAAAGTGCCGATATGAATTGCTACACCAAAGTCAACTAAGTCCCGAGTGTACGCAATTTGTTCCTCTATGTAGTCTAAACGGTAACATCAAAGTTAATTAAGTCCCGGATGTACCCATTTAAATTGTTTCACCAAAGTCAACTAAGTCCCGAGTGAAAGCAAGTTATCCCGCTGCGTAGTTAAAACTGTAGCATCAAAACGGTAACATAAAAAATCAACTAAGTACCGGATGTACACATTTATCCCTCTAGGATGATGACAATTTGAGGAATCATCCTACACATGTGTACATCATATGCCAACTGGAACTACTTAGCTTCATAGCCCGTGATTGCATAAGCAATACTTTGTAAGAAGATGTCGAAAATCTCTTTACAAATCTCTCTTGATCAACCTGATCTAAATCCCCTTATCTATTTTGTAGGCTAATACTGATGACCACTAATGGAGACAACCCGATGAAACGAACCCGAGAATGAAGCAACAATCCTTGATTTGTGACTTAATCTTGTACTATCCGTGTGACTAAGGAACGGTGCAGAGGAAAATATTTGAGTACCATATACTCACCAAAAAGTATACAAAAAATACATCACCTCTTGAAATCTCCTTAACTACGTGAGACACTGAGTACTACAATGTAACTCCTTAAAGTGATAGCTACTTTGTGGGTATAGGTAGAAAGAATCACAAAAGCAACTAGATATCCAAGTCTTCGTCACTAACACAAGTCATCTTCGTTGTGGAGAAAGAAAGAACCAAAGACGAAATAAGTACACTTCCCATGAAAGCATACTTCAATCCCAAATATGCAACATCGTACAAAGTCTCCGTAGTCATTAAAATTCAATACTAGTCGTTATGAATAAAGGTGAATTTTGATAAGGATCATTTTAGTGTAATGTATTATGTTTGTTGTGTTGTTGTTCATGATTTTTGAATTTTTTTGTGATCGTTACCGGATATCGGCTCAAAACATATACCATAAGAGCGGCCGTCCAAGTAATAAAACCCGGTCAATTATACTTTTTCCCGACATGATTTTGTTTTATACCTGGCTTAATCTGATAACAAGAGCCCAAAATAGATAAACCATGATAATTTTCGGCTCATTATATCATAACTTGGCCCAAAATAAACTAATCCAATTCAAACATCATTCAGCCCAATTGTTTTCATTATGAACTGGCCCATCTTATACCATATCCCAAACTTATAGATAAATACACATGACCTTAATTATTAGGTCATTTGTAAACCTAATTCACGCACATCTGTTTCCATTTTTCATACGCAGCCAACACTTATTTCCCAAAAAAATTAGCAGACAACGAATCTCCTTTATCTCTCCAAATCATACGCAGTAACATACTCTTTCTTAAGCCAAATCTCAAACAGATTCATCTCACCCTTATATCTTCATCATCACAAATAAAATCAATTGTCCACTTATGACCTTTGAAGCTCGTATCTGCATAAGTAAACCGTGCACCAAAAAAGGAGAACAAAGGCAACACGATCCTTTGGAGGGTTGCGGGTAGGTTTCGACTTGGTTGTTCTTGATTTTTTAGAGTCATTTAATCGAAACAAAAACTGAGTGTAACATAATTGTTATAACTCAAGTTTTGTATTCGAAAATTAAAAGGAGGGTTTTTACCCCTAAAGATCGATGATGAAGTTCATATGTCATGTGTGAGATCTATATTTGGTCTAAACATTTAATTTGTATCACACGACAAAAAAAAACTAAGATCAATTTGTATATATTTTTTCGAGTCTAGGTGTAGTTTGAGATGAGTTGGAGTGGTTGTGAATATGTGACGATGGGATTAGTAGTTATTGGATTTGATGTTGGATTTGTAATGAGATAGGGCTGTCGTTGATGTTGCTGTTGTTTAGGCTGTTGTTTGTTGTAGATTGTGGATATGGATCGAGTCAGTCTTGTTTTTTTCTTTATTTCATGTCGTTGACTGGACTCAGTATGAGTTTGACCCGGGTCAACTCGGTTATTACCGAGTTGACTCAGTTTGGGTTGTTATGCTGCGAATTCGGTTCATGCTAAACATCTGCGAATTCGGTTCCTTAATGAAACTGCGAATTCGGGTGCTTAATGTGACTGCGAATTTGGGTGCTTAATGAAACTGCGAATTCGGGTGCTGAAGGAATATTGCTAATTCGTGTCCTTCTTTGTTGCTAATTCGTGTGACAAAAGAATGTTTCTAATTCGTGTCCTTCTTAGTTGCTAATTCGTGTATCAAATAAGTTGCAGATTCGGTGTGGTCCATGCTTTTGTCTTCTTGCAGAAACACAAAAAAAACTATTCTTGACAGCTAAAAATATGGATCTGTGTTTCTTTGTTTCAACCGGTGAGGACCACATGGCAAGATAAGCAAATTAAAAAATAATCTCTAAAATAAGCACATGAACACAAAATAAGCAGTTTTACACACAAAAATTGCTGATAAACCCAAACAACTACGAATAAGCTAAAGGCCCAAATAAGCATGTAAAAAAAACTAAAAAAAATAAGCTGAGAATGAAATGAAGGAATAGATCAGACTTTTTGAGTTTTGGAAAACAAGAAAGTGACAAAAAAACTCATAAGAATGGTAGAAAAGAAACTGTTATAAAACAGTTCATGAAAACAACACAAATAAAAGGTAGTTCGTGGCTTTTTGCTAAAAAAGCCCACGAAAACAAGCCATTAATAAGCTTATAATAGGCTGTTAAAAAACACAAACAACACATAATACACAACACCCCCGGTTAGCTCTGATACCCATTGACAAGGATCGAAAACACCTTATTCGGGGGGTCTTGGTTAATCAAAATAAGAAAGATGAGACATTATGTTTTTAGTGAGAGAAAGTAGAGAGAGAAAGGGAATGAACTATGTGTTTTTAGAAAGAGAAAGAAAAGTTACAATAATTCAACCAACCCCTCATGAAGAGTCGTGAGGGGTATTTATAGGCCTATCTTAAGCTATCTATGCCACTTATACAATATTAGTCCCTGCGTGTAGTAGTTGGCCTATAACTAGTCCAATTCACGTGTAAGACGCTTGCTTTACTAAAATAGTGAGGCTAACAGATTCATGAGAAAATTTCTTCTCCAACATATGTGAGCTTACCCTTTAAGGATCGCCATTATCTTTCCTTCACATATGTTATCCGAATTTTTCTTCCTTATTTCACCTATCCGGTGGAATATCCTTTTCTTCTCTCCTCCGGGAGTAAGGATACTATTTTTGACCCTGGCATCTCCGCTTTTCATTCTTCTTCTCTTGAACCGGTGGCATCTCATCAGAGTAGAACTTTTCATGTGCTTCAATATTTATCCATACATCTTGAATGAAAGTCCGATAGAGATTTGCTCTTCCACATGTTTCGTCCCTAATACCACGATGATATGAGGAGAGTCAAGCTAGAGACTCGCATAAAAACAAGCGCTTCATGGGTGGCAACCCATGCCTATCCATAGTAGTAGTATATTAGTTTAATATTTATTAATAAGTGTGACGTGAGGAGGCTCCCCTCTTCCTTTCTCGTGTTTCGTGGTTTGTGTTTTATGTTCAGGATTGCCCCGGATTTTGAAGACTCTCGTGCTCGTAGTTTTGTCCATTGTTCACTCGATCTTCAATCCTTAGCATGCTTAATAATGGGAATCCGATATCCTAGATCTTATTAATTAACGTTTATCTATTAGCATAATTAATAAACGGCTTTAGATTCACGTAGAGACCCTTTTAAACATTGAGGACAATGTTTAGTTCTAGTATGGGGGGATCTTTCAATTCGATCTTACTTGCATTTGCCTCGTAACCCCATTTTTCCACCAAAAATATGTGATTTTAGGCCAAATTTTAAAAAAAAATTCAAAAATAAAATAAGTGTTTTGATACAAATGTTTGACTTTCCGATGGTGAGAATAAGAATAAATTTTGACTTGATCGAGCATGTTGCGCTCTAGCTTGCCCCTTAACCTATATAAATTTAAGCTTTTGCTACTCTTTTATACAAGAAGCTTTAAAACACGAATTCTAGTTTGAAAAAGCCAAGAGTTTGCAAGTTTCCATAATAGACTTTAAATATGCAAAGTTTGATTTTATTAGACTAAGCATTTGCGGATCTTTTTATTAAAGATTTTAAATTTGCGAAGAACGAAAAATGATAGAGTTAAATATAAGTTGGATGCTAAGCACGGATTAGTTGGAAATCTTAAGAGCTCATAAGTGTAATTTGTGGCTTTTCCTCCCCGAAGCTTCTAACCGGACTAATAATACGTGCTCTTTTCGGAAATTAGACAAGTTAGTGGTTTTATCACTTAAAAGTCCTTTTAAAATCAACATTTTTAGACTTTTTAGTCTTAGTTTAAATTTATACTTAAATTTTCTAAAAAGAAATTTTCTCTATATCATAATAATGTGATAAACCAATAGCCGAAAAAAGATCTATGGATCATGTCGGCACTCGCACACCGATTGACAGTCGTTTAATGGTGGATGTAAATAAATAAAAATAATAAGAATTTGTTGGGCCTGATAAAGTTGACTGCTCTGTCGGCTCTCACCGATGTGGCAGTTTTTTCCCTTTTTTTTTTTTTTATTTTTCCCAAAAGAAGGTCCTAGTAAGAATAATTAATCTGAGACTGATAAAAGTTTGGTGCATCTTGCCGGCTCACAATCGATGCTGCAGCCTTCAAAAATTTCGAGGATCGTCGAGGTCAAAATAATACTCCTGGACCATGGTCGGCTCGCATACCGATGTGGAAGTGTGTCAACAGAGACATAGGGATAATAATTTTGCCATAATATTAATAATAATAAAGAGCCAAATTTCACTCCGGGTATACTAAATAAAGCCTCTGTCTCTGGATCCTCGTAGTTGATTGTTCAATGAAATAAAAAGGATAGCACCTAAATCATGCAAATTAACCTTAATGTGACCTATTCCTCCCCATATCATCTCTTTAGGAAAGGATTTCAAACTAATTGTGGTCTAAACCGGGTTTATTTTATATTAATAAGGACATAATTTATTTGTCAACAATAAAAATAATAATAAAATACTTAGAGGATTTAGGAATAATGATAGCAAAAAGTTAAGTTTATACTTACACAATTAGCCATTTAATGAGTAGGGGTGTCGCATCTAATCTTATATTTGATTGTGATTTCGTTTTAAGCTTAGTTTGGGGATTGTAAAAAGTCAAGGATGATGAACTCCCGTTCTTTAAGCCTTTTAAATTTTTATAAATTTTATCTTAGTTTTATTTATTTATTTATTTAAGTGGTTCAAACGGGGGTGCTTGCGAATTAAATGATTTTTGAACCTTCTTAACGGACCTTTTCTATTCTTGTTTAATTGTGAGAGGTCATAAATTAAAATGGGGATAAATTTATTTATTTACGTGTTTGTATTATAACATTTGCTTGGACCAGCAATGGATTAGTGTGGGGGAATTTGATGTGTGCTAAAACACACATCTTTATAACCCCGTAAAACACTATTAATCGGACTAAAAATACTAAAATATGCTTAATTATATTGTAAATATGTTTGTTTGGTATTTTTATGTCTTTCGGGTAAAACGAATTGAAAACGGAGCAAAAACGGGAATTTTTAGGCTTGATTTGGTCAAGTTTAATTATTACTCAAAGCCAAGATAAAGTCGTGAAAATTCTCCGAGCATGCCATGGGAAAGAGCGCAAGAAAACGAGTCCAACGGTCCCCTCGGATCATATTGGGCCAGCCCGTAACCCATTTTATGGGTCGGGCCAGCCCATGCTATCTTTAGGCCCAATAAGCATGTCTAAGTCCAAGATAAAATCTGTTATAAAAATTGGAGGAGTGACGTTAGGTGACGTCATCGTCACGTGCACAAGAATTAAATCAAATATGATCACATGCCTGCGCACTCAATTTGGAATAGACGAGTAGTAGCATTACACATGGCATGGCAATTTGTATTACTTGTAAACTCATTTGTGTTATAATCAAACGGTGAAAATTCAACGCGTACGAATGAAGCTGTTCAAAGTACACGTGTCATTCAACAAGCGGCTGGATCATTTGATGCTTTTTGTCGATCCGAGGTCACACAAAGAAATGCCAATGATTGGCTAATTTAAAGTGAAATCATTGGCAAACAATTACGTTTTATCAACCCCTTGGATGCTATATAAGCCCATGTCGCTCCTTCAATTTTTAGTTAATGGGAATTTATTTAAAACGTTTTCTCTGTTTAGTTTTTAGCTTATTTGAATGTTTCAGCTTATTTAGTTTTTTTGAGCTTATTGTAAAAGTTGTTATCAGCTTATTGAATGATGTAAGTGCTTATTGTTTATGAAATGAAAGTTTGATTTAGCTTATTTTGTTTCTTTTCTTATACTTGTAAAGCTTATCTCAATAAGCTATTCGTTTAAGCTTTTTGCTCAGCTTATTTACATTTCAAAATTCTTAAAATCTTATCTGATCTAATCTTATAAGCTCTATAAGCCTTATTGATCGCATCTCTTAAGATTTTAGATTTTACTCGTAATAAGCACAATAAGCCCCCCGTTTTTCCCCCCCCGAATTTACTTATTTTCGTGTTTAAACTTTTCTAGTGTTTTTAAAAGCTCTTATTATCTGATAAAATAAACTTCTAAATAGCTTATTTGAATTCACATGAGCTTATATTGCTAAATCGAGTTTTTGATTGCTTAAATGCTTTTCGGTTTAGCTTATTTGTGTTTTTGGTTGCGAACATGGTTGATAAATGCTTAATCTGTTTTCATATTAGCTTATTGATTAGTGGTGCTTATCTTGGCTGTTGTAGCTTATTTAGTTTTGATCTCAATTAATCATTGCTTATTTGATCTCTTCGAATTTTTGATTGTAGTGATTTTCATAACATTTCTCTAGTTTAGCTAAACATCGTAAGAGCGTATTTTCTGTTTCATTTGCTTAATCTGTAGCTATTAAACCTGACAGATGCACACTTGATTGTTTAGCTTATTAAGAATTCGTGTTAGCAAAGTGGATGATCCTCGTTTTAGAAATCCAATGCGTTTGGGCCTTCTTTGGTTTGAAGATTTCATTATCTTGGGCCTCGATTAGTTATCTTGGGCCTCGTTAGTTGGCCTGGGCCATGTTTGTGCTGATTTGAACCTGCATCTTTATTGAGTTTTGGCTTGCGTGCTCTAGTATATGGGTTGGCGATCAATTTAAGTGAAAATAGAAATTGCATTGTAAATAGTTTATGTTAACATTTAGTAGTTTGTGATCTCTTTTGTACCTGTCAACTCATGAGGCGCGGAAGCTTAAGAATTTCAATAAGTAGATAGAATTTATAATATTTTCTTTAGCTTATTAAATCGGGTGTTATCGTTAATTGCGGATCTTCAATTCGGTTCATTTTCTATCCTTTTTCAATTAATTAGTGTAGCTTTAGTATAAAATGTTTTGCTTTGCTTATTTGATCATTATGCTTAGTGAGTAGTTTAATTAGTGCTTGTTAAGTGATGTTGTGAATAAGGGAATTAAGTGTGGAAAAGAAAAAGTTTTAATTTGGTTAATAATCTTTGATTATTTAGATTTGTAGTTTGGATGTTTTAAAGGCAAAAGTCGGAGAAATAGTCAAACTATACATCAAAGAATTACTATCTTTTGAAGATTTTTGGTCAAATTAAACTAACGTTGTTAGATATTATCTTTTCTAAGGAGATAACTAATTCGTTGATAAATCCTTAACCACACTAACGACTTTTTTATTCTAAACGACACTAGCAAGCATTTTCCGATCTTATAATCTTTTTAAACATTTATCATAATCTTGTAGTTTTATTGTTTAGTATTATTTTTAGTATAATTTTCTCAGTATTAAAAATAGTTTTAAAACCAACAATAATAATCGGTATTCAAGCATCAAACAAAACACTTACATGGATTTCAATTCATCTCTCGTCGTGGATACGACACTCGGAAGATAGACTATTACTTTTCCTAAAGTAATTTTCTTATCTAACGGGATATACTATATATTATAACGACATACATAAGCGAACACGTTTTGATCGATTATCAGCCATGTATGCATGTCTCGTCTGCCTTTGTTTGGATGACGACTTTGTGAAAACTTTGGAAGTCTCCCTACCCTGATAGTCGTTTCCTTCATCCTAGACCGCTAGTTAAACACGAACAAGGATGTGATCGGATTGTATGTGAAGAATACTAGTAATCTTATGATCAAACCAAGAACAAGAGTGAGATGTGGGTTGTGATGTTAGAGAGAAATTGGATGGAAAATGGATGAATGTATAAAATGAAATGTAATGAAATGGAACAACCAACCCTCTCCAAGACTAGGGAGGGAATATATAATATCCTATTGAGGCCTGCATGGGCTGAGGCTGGGCCCCAACCCCATGGCCTTGGGCCATAACTAGATTACTAATCTAATCATGATACTAAACTACTAGCTAAGACCCAGTTACAACTTGAATTACCGACACTTTTTCTTGTTTCCAACAGATCTCTCCCCTAAAGGTGGTTCACCTCCAATTTAAATACTTTAACCTAGCATACTATGCTTATCTTTAGTCGTTAGCTCGCACTCTTGACTTCTCTTGAATATGTTGTATTGATCATATGAACTCTTGATTGAGCTTGATCCTTGAACTTGTATTTTGACATTGTGATCTTGAGCATTTTGAGATCATCATCCAAGCACAATCTCTTTGCATCTTGAAACTTTGCCCACCTTGTGGACTTTGCGACATTCAGGGACGACTTGCTCATACCATTCTTGAAAAGCTTTAATTTGATCTTTCTTGAAAATTCTTTAACTTTAACACTTCGACACTTCAAGAAATATGTATGGTACAGAGTAGCGGAAAGTCTTGAAACATGTAACTTGAGCTTCATGATGACTTATGTTTGTCGTTCGGGTATGAGCATGTGGCATGGATCATTGTGAGCCATCAGAATCAGGGATACCTCCACCCATTTAATTAACTGCATAAAACAGTTAACAATAAAGCAGGGGGGACGAAATAATGGCCTTTGTCATTCGCCCAGGGTTTGGTTGGAGAAACCTTCATATCCGGAGCAGGATCGACTGTGATCAATAGATTCAATTTAAGAATCATCTTCTTTGACAGGATTTCCAGCTGAAGTATGAATCTATTTCTAACCCAATAAGTATTAGATTCATCGTAACTCAGCTTGTTCTCGATATCGGAAAACGTCTCAAAGCAGACAGCACGATAAGAGTTAACCGCAGTGAGTTACTATTCTCACCGATTGATATAGAAAATAGATTTTGAAAATCATCGTGTATCACTATTACAAACTTGTTTTGCGTGACACGCGAGAGTGTTTATCCATTTCAAAAATTCATTAACAACCGGTATTCCATTTCCTGAACAGTTTGATTCTAAAAGAATCGCACATCGTTTTCTTTCCAGTTGTCACAAGTTTGATTCATAAAGAATCCGCACTAGTTACCTACCATGAGCTTAGTTTGATGTTGGCTCAAGCAGATTTCCATCTTCATTTGAATAATTCACTCTGATGTCCGCAAAAACACAATGATGATCCGAAGGACTCATAAAATAGTGTATCTTGTAATTCACAAGTGTGTACTTAGCAAGTATTATTTGACAAGTGTCCTAATGAATTTATGGATGATCTCTTTTGGCTCTAGACCTCTAGTGCACTTTGATTTTGAGTGAACGTTAGGCTGAGCTGAGTGCCACCTTTTCAATATCAACTAACTCGAGTGTGAGAGTCAATAGAAATGAGTGTATACTCCGTGAGTTTTGAAACCAAAGTCTTTTTGACTTCGAGTAGTCTGGGAGGGGTTTGTGCTTAACGTCACTGGGTCATGACTGTCTTCAAATGTCAGACAACACACTAGTGAATCTGACAGCATATGTAAAGACCGTTTTCTATCTAAGTGTATATAGGGCTTCTTTACTTTTCACCCTTCCTTTATCCTTACATTATCTTTTTCATTTTTCAACCCCTTTAATGCATACGTGACTTCATAACTAACACCTTGTTGGTTGTTCTAGTGTTAAGCTCCACTCAGTCGGCATTATTCCCTATTCTCAACCTTTTCTCTCCTTTTTAATCAACCTAAGGAACTTTCTACACTAACAGTGGATATCCCTGGGTAGAACAATCCGTTCTGGCTGGATCAGGGATCGCAAATCTAAGCTAATAACCGCCTGTAATCACTTCATAAATTTAAGAACATGGTCAGTCTTTTGGGTATTTTCATCACGATCTTACCAAAAACATTGAAAAACTTCTATTCAAAGTGTTTGATATAAAAATCAAAATATTACCACTTTGAGAGTTTTTCATTACACTAAAAGCTCCCGCCTTAACATGTGTCTCGTAGTCGTAGTACATGCAGGTGTGGAGTCATTGGGTCCATTTATTTGAATCACTGTCTGTCACTATCACATTTAGTCCAGGTTAATCACATTTTCGCCCTTATCTAAAAATGTTAATCCCTTGATATTTTGTATATCACTTGATTAAACCGCATAGAAGTCGGACAAAAATGAGATATGATAGCAGATTGGAACATGTTTATTGCTACCACCTCAACTTTTGAGGGTTTAAGAAGAGATGCCGAGTACAATTATTTGAAAATTTGAATTAACTAAGAAATTCTTGAAAAATATGTACTCGAGCACATCTTATTGTTCACCAAAAAGGTCCACAACTAATAATTGAACGTATTCACAGACCAGTGATTTACGAGGATTGACCATTTTAAGATGAGAACAACAATACCAAATCATATGGTCTCCTTGTATAGCCGTAGGTCCACCCCCGTATGGTCTTCACCGATAAATCTCATATCTCCCAAACTCCTCATATCCTCCTTGTCCTTTAGCCTCTTACAATCCCTGGATCATAAGCTTTTTCGTGCTTGTCACATTGACTCCAAAAAGCTGTGGCAAAACTCCATTCTAATTCCCTGAGGCGATCATTTAGATCAGATCCGAACACATCTAGAGTACATCGCTTGATCTTGTGTAGATTCGACAATGCGCATCAATCTGTTCTTCTTGTCCTTTGTCCATGTAGATGAATCCTCTTGGATCGGATATGGTGTATACAGCGTCTTGTCTTCTCAGATTGGATCTGTAAACTGTCAGCTTTGTGAGGGTTGAGTTTCATCTGATAGCTTTCAACACCCGATTTGAAATCTTCCACACGCCTCTGAATGACAAACGCTTCTGAAAACATCTTAAAGGCAGACATTAAATGCAATACGTTCCTCAACGTTGAGATTTGTCCACTTTTCCTTGCACGAGATAGAAGCAGCATATCTTCAATGACTTGGATCCTTAGTCTGTGGAAGTCGCCTTCTTTAAACTGTAAAGAACGTCATCATCCTTCGACCAGTAATCCAGACAAGATCTTATAGTTCCTTGCCATTCGACTATTTTCCACCTCCCATTCCCCCTTCCTCCAGTGTAGCTAAGGAACTATATGTGAATTGAGTGTTTGTGAGTTGACTTCCAGCTTTGTGACAGCAATAATTTCCTCTTTTGATTAGACGGTCTCAGCTGATTCCCTTGGGGGTCCTAAATGCAAGACCTTCTTCGCATTTTGCCCCAATGTGAGATTCCCCAGAGGGCGAATTGTCGTATTTGACTAACATTTGACTCCACATTGATTAGGCACTAAGTCTTCTATCCATTTTTGATATCCGTAATCTGCAAGCCGTAGTCTTCGTAACTGAAGTAGAGTAACTTGCTGCTTGACACAGCTCGCGGACAGATAAAAATTCCCAAAACCCCACGCAACGTAGGTACACACGGTCGTTATTGAAGAAGTGAAGAAACGGTAAATAAAAACATGACACCTTAGAGAATTGGAACTAACGGAGTGCTTGTCGCAGCTCATGGAGATATTGGCGACCATCATGTTTGATCAGTCTAAATTCGGTTTGTGGGCTTTTGAAGACTTCCTCCACAAAAATATTCAAGTTCAGTCAAAACTCTCAAGTGCCTTTCATTAGCTCAAATGTTGGACCGTCTAAGCATTTACAGGTGTTAATTGAAACATATAGCCTGGGGGGGGGGGGGGGGGTTTTCATCACAAAAGCAGAGAAGTCAAATGTAGAGTCGGTTAGTTCATCGAATGACTCTCGAGGGTCTTGTCTTTGTGCCAGATTGCTTAGCCAAGGGTGGACAGATTCATGAACCGGCAGGACCAGACATAATTTCCATGCTGATCAGAGAAGGTATCTTGTAGGGTTGTTGAAACCATCAGAAGATGTGGACCTCATCTTCTGCTTAGTTCATCCTGGACTCCTGTTCAAACTCCATGATGTGCAATATGCTTCAAAGACATCTGAAGTTTGCATAGTTTTCCTCTACCGGAGCAGATTGTGCTAGCGATTTCCTTGTGAGTCTTAGATCCCTGGTTTTTTTTTATACTGGTTATCCTTCCTGCGTCTTGGTTGTACGTTTCACTGGAGCACTTGGTAGACGCGGGTTCTTTTCCTGACCTTCTTCTTTTGGACCCCCGTCCTGATCCAAGCGGAGGTTCTTGATCATCATCTGCACCTCTCTAGGTCTTTTTAGTGTGACCGTATCACCATATGTATCTAACAAAGAATTTTTTTCGGCTTCATACCATCAACAATGCCTTATAGACTGCCCCTTTGAATATCGACATGTTTAAAGTTGTTAGCTTCCTCAATCTGTCAATTATGAATCTGTTTCAGCTCTAGATCTGAAAGATTTGCACAACAGCATGAGACGTGTTGGCTTCCATTATGATTCCGCACCCAGAACCTCAGACCTTATTCCCCGAGTTGATACGTTTACTAACTCCTATCACGATATTTTGGAGTAATAATGGGAGATCTTCCTTTTTGACTTGTTCCTGCCTCCTATTAAATTTTTCTTCATTCCTTCAGCGATTGAATCAAGAATTGTTGATCATTGCAGAAGTAGACTCTTCTCGAATTCTGTCATACTTTCATTGGACAGCAACGTCCACTGCTTCCTCCTGCATTATAATTTGCTAGATATTGATTGAGATTAGAATGGGTGCAACGATGCTAGGAATGGAGGAGAGCGCTTCAGCATTGATGTTTGCCCTGATCCGAGAAGATTGTCTTCTAAAACGCTTCAGTCTGTAATCAAAGCCAAACAACGAGAAGCAAAGTTTGGAACATTTGTAGCGAGGAGCTTGTAGAATAGGGCCGATTCAGAATTGTGGTGTTGAGTTTGAAATTACGAGAGGATACGTGTTGAGGGCGATTGATTTGTGTGTCGTAGTGTTGGAGATCTCAGTGAAGGATGGCTCCAAGATTGGCTGTTACAAGAGTATCAATTAGAGAGTGGCTTGCAGTATGTTGTCCAAAAATATATCAACACCATATCCTTGGTTTGATTCAGCATGTTAGAGACGAATCCGAGATGATACAGACGAGCTCGTTGTTGACATCAGGAATTTACCGGAGTTATTGGTCACATGAGTATCTTTAAGTTTCCTGGTTGCTTGAACCAGGGTAATATAACAACTGTCACTACATCATCTCTTCCATCAAGATCCGGGTATTGTATATCGACTTGGCCTCATTTCCCTTATCCTCTTCATATGTTACATCATCATCCGACTTTGCTCCTATCAACATTCGGTCCTATCAACTTCATTGTCACTATCTTCGTCAGATGATGATGAAATATGAGGAGGTTGTGGATATTAGGAACGAAAGAAATCATCATTCAACAGTTTTCCTCTTCATGTATATATTCATCATCATGAAGTTGTGAGCTTTGGATGGACAAAATCATCACCATCATCATCTGATTCAGTCTGTTCTTCATCATCATCATTTTGATCTGTCTCATTATCGTCATGTTCCTCATCATCTTCATCATCCTGTTTAGTCTCATTAACGTCATTTTTATCTGCATCTTATCTTTCACATCTTGACTAGCATATCAACTTGATCATCTCCACTTGATTTCCAAGAGATATCATCCTCTGAGATCATAATCAAAGTTCATCGGAACCCCTGTTATACACAGTTCCTTCATCTGCACCAGAAACCACTGGCAGGAGAGCTGTAGTTCTTGACGGCTTCTTATTTGTGATTATGTTTGAGTTGCTCCAGTCCCTGTCAAATCAGCCTCAGAGATAGATCTCCAATCTCTGTAGTCTTCTCTTTCCGTTTCCAGACTTCTTTTCTTTGGGGCATGGAGTCTTCAGTATTAGTGATTGTACAGTATTAGCTTTCTTCATGCTTCCTTAAGTCTTTGGAGGTATTGTTTTCCTGGAAGCAATAGCATAATACTCTTGTGTATGATTCAGAGTTGCGATGTCCTTATGGTTAATTGCTACAGGCTAGCTAGCCCCGTACAACTGAGTGTCATCTATTCCCTTGAGATAACATAGATTTGTAGTGAACATTGGGTCATCTCTGCATAGTGCCAATTGGACCTTGTTTTCTTCGAGGAATTGAAGGATCTTTATCCATGACAAAGTTGACGACTAACTGGTGAAACTACATGAGGGATAGTACATCGGCGATTGCCTTCTTCGTATTTTATGTTCTCAATCAGGAAAATGAAGTCCTCCCACAGAAGATATCATAATCAACATCTTCTTATGTACATACCCACAATATTTGAGCTTGAGAAAACGAAGACTGTCATAGATTGTTTACCGACTGAGACATTGTTTTGATGATAGCAGCAAATATCTCCAGGGGGGGGGTGGGGTGCAGTGTGATGCTGTGTTATTGACATTAACGTCAGTGATCTTCCTTATATCTCCAGAATGACCAAGACTAGCTAGAAAGGCGAGAATCTCCTTCTCAAGAGGTGGTTCTTCAAACTTCTTATTACCGACTTTAGGGCAAATTTAAAAAAGTCTCTGAATTGATCAAGACAGATAACGGTGCTTCTTGGTTATTCAACTTAAATGGGAAGTCAAAGAAGATATAAAAATCTAGATGAATACCATAAGCATAAGGCCCAGAAATCTTGCATATGATCTCTGGAGCATCAGCATTACTTGGAAATGCCTTGTAGAAAGAGTAGCTTTAACACATCGTGACCACTTGAAGGGTTTGCTTCCTTGGATGTGACATCCGAACTAACGCGAAGATTACATTTTACCAATCATAAGACGGTCAGACAGGAGCACCAAAGCATCATCCACAGCAAATCTATCCCTATATTGAATGTCCAAGATCTGTTTAAGAAAGAGTGAGTGCAGTTTATAAGAAGACACAATCATTCATATCATGAGAACCTTTATGACTTTTAGCACTTTTGAAGATCAATCTACTTAGATAGACTAATAGCAGTATAAGACAAAGGCAACCTACAATCCAAACAATTAAGTTGAATGTAGTAAACCTTGTTTTGTCCAAGCTTTTACTGTCTATTATAAACAAAGAGATTTGTTGATTAATCTTAGTTAAAAAAAAATTTGATCTTAAGTTGTTTTATGTCAAAAATTTGTTAAGTGTATGAAACTTCACTCGTTCGACTTTAGAATCCCCTTGATCTTAAGTGTGTTATGTCAAAAAAAATTGGTTAAGTGTTGATAACTTCACTCGTTCGGTCCTCAAAGAAACACCTTGATTGGTTTTCACTAAATGACACTAGTTCGGTCCATTTAAACAAGCCCTCGTTCGGTCCATATACTCATACAGTGGTTCGGTCCCTACTATGAGATGCTCGTTCGGTCCTCACTAATTGTCTCTCGTTCGGTTCTTACTTTCTTTCTCTCGTTCGGTCCACTTTTGCAATCATTCGTTCGGTCCTCACCATCAATCACTCGTTCGGTCCATGCAAATGGTCACTCGTTCGGTCCTTTCAATGAGACACTCGTTCGATTCATACCTGATCCACTCGTTCGGTCCTCAATAAACAATCACTCGTTCGATCCATACTAGATTCACTCGTTCGGTCCTCATCATGAGGTGCTCGTTCGGTCCTTATTGTAAATCACTCGTTCGGCCCTCACGTTTAGACACTCGTTCGGTCCGTATTATAAGACACTCGTTCGGCCCTCACATTTAGACACTCGTTCGATTCACAACAAGTTACTCGTTCGGTCCATATGATTTATACTCGTTCGATTCATACGATTTTTGATTGTTCGGTTTCTTAAGTTTGTGCTAGATCGACTCTAACAGCTAACTCTATTCTAGCATATCCATTGAATCATGATATAACAATCTCACTCACAAACATATAATATTTATGTATATATCTATTCAATCGAGCATAAAACAATCAAGAACAGGATTAAATCACAACGAATACTAAAACTCGACTAGCCTATACATATATCACACCTAATACAACAAAAGCCCTCAATCAATTTAAGGATTTAACCAAGTTTGATTTTAAGAACCCTAATTTTATAATTAGGGCAACTTCAATCAAATGCGGTGAAATCGTTTAATTCCTTTAGGATTCGAGTTGATTAGGTGAAGAAAATCAAGATTTCAGTTATACCTTCGAGATGAAACGGAGTGAGACAGCTTGATTGATGTGATTCGAGTGAAAAGTGTTCGTGTGTGTGTTTGAGTGTGTTTGAGTGTGTTTGAGTGTGTGTTTGAGTATGTGAACAATGAAGGGGACGGGTGAGGGGTGTTTGTGTTAAAAACCAATTTTAACTTTGACACATTTGGCCCC